>PVJX010015086.1:0-43370 GCA_004027295.1 Dolichotis patagonum
AGTCTGTTTTACAGATCTGTGCTGGGAAGGCCCAAAGGTCAGTGGTAGAAACTAGAAAGTCCATGCCAGCAGGGTGAAGGATCTGTACCAGCAGGTTGAGGGTTCTGCACTGGAGCCAGGAAGCAACACTCAAAATAAGGATCAGGGCTTCCCCGAAAAGTATCACGGCCGTCCTCAGTGACAATGAGGTCCCGGGCTTCTCCAGCAAGGAGAACAGTCAAGGCCACATCAGGAAGCGTGACAAGCTTCTCCTGGAGATTAAACAATACACGTCTTCCCCTCCAGAGCAAGGAAGTGATGCTCAAAGTAAAAACCAGAGCTCCGCCAAAGTGAACCACAGCCACTCTCAGCTACAAGGTCCTGATGATTACAGCCGACTGCATGTCAGGGGAGCCAGCATGACAAGTTTCTCCAGGAGAACCAACAGCTCCAAAGAGCAACAATGCTTAGGAGAACCTACAGCTCCACTCTCCCTCTCCAGCTCTCCCTTTGTGCTGGCAACTTCCCTCAGGTGGGCCATCTACAGTCAGCCGCGCTGATTCAGTTCAGCTGGTATTTAAATTGACCACCAGTTACCAATCAACTACAACAGTCATCAGGGTTGTTAGGTTTTTATGAAAAGATCTTTGTTTTACTACTAATGCTTATGCTGGGGATTTAATTTTAGAATATTTCTAATCACAAAGTAATTCATGCCTATTCTACTTGTTTCCCCTTCCCTCTTCCTCCCACTTCCCACTTGTTCCCTAGTACAACCTTCCTATTCTAAGAGATCCATTCCCATGTCCGCTTCTATTCCTCCTTTATTCTTCTCTTTCTTTGTACTTTACTTCACTCAAATGAGAGATTCCTACAGTGTTTAAGCTTGTGTGTCTGGTTTAGTTCACTCAACATTATATTTTCCAGTTTTTTTATTTTCCTACAAATGTCTCAGATTTCTTATTCTTTAAAGCATATATATATATATATATATGTAAAACATTTCAAATCCAGTTGTCTGTTGATAGGTATACAGGCTGCTTCCAGGATTTAGCTACTACGAGTTGTGCAGCCATAAACATTGGTATGCACGCATCTCTGTAGTATGATACCTAGCAGGGGGATATCTGGGTCCTATAGAATTCTTAATTTCAGTTCTTAGAGAAATCTCCACACTGAGCTCGACAATGCTTCTACTAGTTTGCATTCCCCCCAACAATGAAGAGAGGTTCCTTCTTCATCACAGCCTCACCAATATTTGTTATTGTTTGATTTCTGAATGATTGTCATTCTTTCCAGGGTAAGATGGACTCTGCGCATGGTTTTAATTTGCATTTCTCTAATGGCTGGGGATGCTGAGTGTTTTTTCATATATTTGTTGACCATCTGTGTTTCCTTCACTGTGAAGTGTCTGTTTATTTCTCTTGCCAATTTCTTGACTGGATCTTGAATTTTAGGTGGCTTAATTTATTTTTCTTAAGTTCTTTGTATATTCTAGGTGTTAGTTTTCTGAGGAGAGCTGGGAAACATTCTTTTCTCATTCTGTAGTTTTTCTCTTCACTGATTGATTCTTTTGCTATAAAGATCTTGTAATACATCACATAAACAAACAAGATCAAAAATCATTTGGTCATATCATTAGATTCAGAAAAAGTATTTGACAAAATCCAACACCCTTCATGATAAAAAAAAACTCAAAAGAAAACAGGTATAAAGGAACCATACCTGATATGATAAAGGTATATATGACAAGCCAATAGCTAGCATTGTATATATGGGGGAAAACTAATAGCATTGCCCCTAAAGTCAGGAACAAGACAAGGATGTCCATTATCGTCTCTTCTACTCAACACAGCACTTGAAACATTAGTCAGCATAATTCATCAAGAGAAAGAAATAAAAGGGATACAAAAAGGAAAGGAAGAACTCAAATTATCATTATTTGCAGATGATATAATACTCTGCATAGAAGACCCAAAGAACTCCACCAAAAAACTCTTAGAATTGATAATGAACTTCATCAATGTAGCAGGATACAAGGTCAACACACAAAAATCATTTGCATTTGTGTACACTAACAATGAATGGGATGAGATGAAAATAATACCATTCACAGTAGTTTCAAGAAAAATAAAATAACTAGGAATTAACCTAATCAAAGAAGTGAAAGACCTCTACAAATAAGACTACAGTACTCTGAAAAAAGAGATTCAAGAGGACATCAGAAAATGAAACGCTGCCCCCTGCTCCCAGATAGGCAGAATCAATATTGTCAAAATAGTCACACTCCCAAAACTTCTAAACAGACTCAGTGCAGTCCCAATCAAAATATCAACAGCATATTTACAGATCTAGGAAAAAAGATCTTAAAATTCATATAGAACCAGGAAAGATTCAGAATACCCAAAGCAATTTTGGGCAACAAGAGCAAAGCAAGAGGCATAATAATACTTAACTTCAAGCCACACTACAAAGCGATAGTGATAAAAATAGCATGAGCATGGAACAAAAACAGATTCATGGATCAGTGGAACAGAAGTGAGAATACAGAAAACACGCCCCCCCAGATATAGCCAGCTATTTGATCTTCGACAAAGTGCCAAAAGCATATGTTGGAGGAAAGAGAACTTACTGAACAAATGGCACTGGGAAAACTGGTTATCTGTAGAAGATTGAAACTAGGCCCTTATCTCTCTCCATAAACTAAATTTAAATCAGAATGGACCAAAATTCTAAACAGTAAAACATTAAGCCTACTGAAAAAAAGTTAGATAACACTTGAAGATATAGGTATAGGAAAGGATTTTCTGAAGAGAACCTCAGTCACACAAGAAACAACAGTAGGAACCAGTATATAGGATTATATCAGAAAAATAACAACTATTAATCTTATATTTATATATATATATATATCTCTAGATGTATGTTCATCTTTCTAATTTAAATGAAATTTAAGCAAAAACAAAACTAAGTTTTCTGCTTTTTGCTTATTTTTACCTAAGACTAAATATAAATATTTTTCATGTCCATAAAATAACAGTAGAAGTAATTGTTAGGGTTATATAATTTTAAGTCTTTGGATGACTCAGACTATATTAACTGGCGTCAATTATTACTATTTTGCTATATTAGGCATTCTTTAAAAAGTCAACCCTATCAACGTATAATTTACAGGCCGCAAAATTCTTCATTTAAATGTAGAATTTGAGGAGTTTTAGAAATATTCATATATACATATATGTGATTATTCTTACATATACAAATTTATGCACATGAAAAGTTATTTTCTTAGCATAGCATTTTAGCAAATTTTTCTTGGCAAAAAGGAATCACTGGCTTAAAGTGTTTAGGAGTTAAAGATTGTTTTTATACAAATTGCCAAATACTGACAAGAAATGCTATACTAGGAAATATTGCTTGATGATTCCTATCTTGCTAAAATAGATATATACATTAAATTGCTTACTCTGGTAATTTGGGGAAGATGCTTAAAATGGGCCCAAAAACATCTCATCACAGGCCTCAGAGGCCAGCTCTTCTGTCCCCATCACATGTCCCTCTGTGCTGTGCTTGCTAAGTGCTGGTAGGCACTCATTTGTTCAGTGTTCCTAGCCCTTCCCAGTTCCTGAGGTTTTCCACCTGAGGAAGGACGCCTCTTGGTTTGGGGAAGGGGTGCGCTCCTGTGTATGGTGAGATAAGCAGAGCCTGAAATCGTGAGATTTCAGTGGTGACCTCCATTTCCTGGGTGTGACAACCAAAAATGTCTCTAGACATTGTAATAGGTTTCCTGGGCGGGCCAAATTATGCTACGCCGAGAGTCACCAATTTGACAGCCTTTCCTGGTGCCACACTCGCTTCGGGAAGCACCAGCATTGTTGGTATCTTTTTGGAGCTAACTTATGCCATTTGCTGTTTCAATATGCAAACCCAAATGACTTAAGAAAAACCGCAGCGACTGAGCACCATGGCGAGTTGGAAGCAGTCACCATTTTGACGGGAGCTGCAAGGTGAGAGAAATCCTTCTTGTCGCTCAGTCTTGTCCCGTCTGAAGCAGCAGAGACACGGGTGGCCCCTCTTTGACGGTGGCACGCTTTTAATTCACAGACCTGCAAATGTCACTGTTGCCCCATGTCTCGTACCCTTAAGCAAAAGAAAATTTAGAACGGTGACATTTTCTGGCCATCTCAAGAACGGTTGGTTCCAGGATTCATGCATTTTAAAAAATGATTAAGTCACAGCAGCCTCAAAGTTAGCAAACATTCGTATGGAAACTGTTGTTTTATCTTAAAAGTGCGACAACTTCCATGATATGTATTATCTCTGGCTATTTAAAATCTACATAGAGTGGGATCACAGCTAGGTTCACATTTCAGAAAGCTCAAATGTAAAGCCCACACCTGTAACTGGACACTACAGATTTCCCTGAAAAGATAAAACTTGACTGTTGGGTGCCTGTCTTCTTAATGTAGACAAATTTCGACATGACACTTGATCAGATTACATGCAATGAATCTTTTCATGTAACATGTTCTTAATCCATGGGATTCTGTCACTGGGACCTTCCCAGATCCTTGGAAGACTAAAGACTTTTAACATACCTCAAAAAACTTCATGTTCATTTCACACAGCCTCAACATATACCAGAAAAACAATTTCTAAATTTGAGACCAGAGCCATTGCTGGAAAGTATTTCATCTTCCACTTCGATCTAGAAGAGTTATTAGGCCCTGTTCCCCGGAAGGATTGAACTCTGATTGCAAGTCACCAACACCCAATTTTGTGTTCAGTGGCCACAGAGAAACCATAAGGGAAAATTTTTGAAGCAGATATAGAGGTAAAAGATGATGTCTCCCCAAACACTTTGTAACTGGCAATGATAAACCAAATTTTAAGCCAAATTTTGAGAGTGACTTTTCTCAAAGTATATTTCTGCTCTACAGTGCATGGAGTTTGTTAAGACCTTCTTTAAAATGTTGTTTATAAGCTTTAGAACATAAATATGTTCTTTTTCCCTCTTTAAAAAAGAGGGGCAATTATAATTTGGAGAGAGGCGGCCCTATAAAACAAGGTAATATTTAAAATTTCTCTGCCATCTACATCTACGCCTCACCAAAACAAAATAAACCCTATCATTAAATTTTGGTATGTTCATGTTTTTTTTAAAAATTGAATATATATATATATTTATATATATATATATGCAAACATACTTTTATGACCCAGAGATGTTACTGTTTTATGCTATTCATCCTGATGTTTTCATGCAGCTATATTATATAGAAATATTCTTCCAGCTCTATCTCATTTTGGCATGTGGGAATTGGTCACAGGATTGTGGAGATCACGAAGTCCCGTATGTGCAATCTACAAGCTAAAACAGGAAAATTCACGGCGGACCCAGCCCAAGGGACCATGAGCAATGGTACAATTCCCACTCTCAGTCTGCATCCCAAAGTCTCTGAGAATCAGGGGCACTGAGGCTTGAGGACAGGAGAAGGTAGATGTCTCAGGAAGAAAGGACCTTTTCCGAAACCAGATTCACAGACACACAGACTTACCATTTCATCTGGGCCTCTCCTGGTCCAGTGAAGCTGACACATAAAAATGGCCGTTACGAATGGGTATACCGTGAGTTTCAAAAGCTGCTGGTTCCCTGTGACAGACAGCTGGGTAGTCTGAAAGCCTCCTCTACCTGCAGATGTATATAGATCTGGCCCTTTTTCTCCACCCTCAATTCTACTATCCTGGCCCAGCTGCCTTTATGCATCTGCTGGACCTCCACAGTGACCTCCTCACGGGTCTCCGGGTTGGGCTTTGTGTCCTCATTAGGCATTACCTGCTCTGCAGCCAGTGTGGACTGGTTAAAACCTAAGCCAGGTCATGCAAGTCTCTCTTTGAACCCTGCCTCACATCCCATTTCATTCCACATAAAAGCCAAGCTCGTGCATGCTGTGCTCTGTTTTCCACACCTGTTACTTCTCTGGCCTCACTTGCTTCCCTGCATTTTCTCTCGTGCACTCTGTTCCAAACGCAGGACTCCCTTTCAATGTACAAGGTACTATCTTATCTCTAGGCCTTTGCATTTGCTGTTCCCTTTCCCTCAGTTGCCCTGCTTGTCCCTAATCTTCCCATGACTCCCTCTGTGAGCTCCTCCGTTTTTCCTCAATGTCAGTTTTCTGTAAGGCCTTTGCTGACACCCACATTTCAAATAGTTACAGACTTTCTGAAAATTTAGTATTCCATTCTTACAATTTAAGATTATTAAAACTAATTAAAAACCTGCTACTTTGCTTATTTTCTGTCTTTTCCAACCAAAACACAGGGCATCTGAGGTTTAAAAAAAACCAGAATGCTCATTTACATTTATAGCTTATTTCCCCAAACCTTGGATATAGATATTTGCAGATGAACAAATAAATTACAAATAATGTGAAATGGACAACTTTAACATCTGTCTCAGTATATTTGGGCAAATTTTTTTAGAAATTAGATTCCTAGAAAGGAAATTAATGAAACAAAGAGTGAACATTTGTAAGTTTATAGAATATTAAGCCACTGAGGAGTCAATAGTAAATACATGTGAAATATCTGAAAACAGAATGAACTGGAGAAACATGCTTGGCTGTGGATATTCACAGAAGTGGGCCAGGAGGGGCCTGTGCTGCCCTCAGCCCAAGGCTATTGTATCAGAAAGCACTGCAGAATCTTGCCACAGTTAAGACACTGACGTATTTAACAACCAGAGCTGCCCTTGGTGTTGATTTTCCTAGATTAACTCATCACCATAGGACTGGGCCAAAAAATAAATTGGAAAAAATCAAATGGTTAAGCAGAGTTGTAAACAATCAAGGAAATGAAGATCTGGGGAGTCCTGCACCTGTAACATCTCAGTAGCTCTGTGAACTTGACCCCGAGGCATTCATGGAGATTCTAATCAAAAACCCCACAGTGGGAGCCAATGTCACAGCCCTCATCTGTGCTTCGTGTCTCGGCCCCGTCCAGCTGGGGAAGAGTGTCCATCCCATCAAATCATCCATCCCAGACAACTCGGGGATGTGCAGTTAAAGATAACTAGAGGAGCTACCTCCAAACCATGTCCCTAGTTCCAGTGTCAAGATCACCAAATGTCGGTACCATGTAAGTACACGTTGAAAATGGCTCCAGGTCTGTGACCAAAGCATATGCTGATAGGTAGGCATGAACACACATACACACACACACACACACACACACACTGCCACCACCTACACACTTCACACACTTACTCTAAATCTGCATGTTTTCAACCTGCAGATTTCTTTTGCTCCATCTCAGTATTATAGACAGATTAGCAGAAATAATAAAAAATCATATTTCTAGGCAGAAATATCATAGCCAGTCAGATAAGACCAGGCCCTTGAAAGAATCGGGACAAAGGTGAAATCCATCTGACCTGTGGTCAAAGACACCTGAGTTAGAGACCAATCCTCAAGATAAAGGCAAGAGGACCAGGCCTGTATACTTCCTTGAAGGACAACACCAGACCTAACGAAGCCTAGATAGGCATTATTCACCCCAGTGGGTGATGAAGACAGATGGGCCCACCACTTCCTAGAAAAAGTCTTTGTTCTTTCCATGTACTCTTGTTACCAGACTTGATTCCCCACTGGATCTCTAACACCTGAGTGACAGTGTTAGTTACTTTGCTCTCTTTGCTGAGACAAAATACCTGATGCCCAAAATTAAGGAAGGAAAGGTTTATTCAGCTCACAGATTATAGAATTTTCAGTCCATATTCAGTTGGCTCTAAAGCATGGGAGAGGGGAAACAGTTCATGGTAGTGGAAGACAGCAAAAGCAACAACAGCAAAAAAATGAAAGGAGCAAGCCTCTTTTACTCCCTTAATTTGTAGGCTACCTCCCCTAGAACAAGTGCAGCACTCACACCATCTCTGTGCCTTCCTCTCACACAGGTTGAGGATTTTTATAAAATGAGGACTCTGGCCCCTGCTGAATCAAACTAGAAATACTATAACTCTGTTTCCTGAAGCAAGTGCATGAAAACAAGAGGTCCAGGTTTAACAAGCTGTCCTTGAAAAGCCCACACCCTGTGACAGCATGAGGCTTTGGGGGGACATCCATACACAAACCGTAACAGTAACCTATGATGTATGCATGTGGGTATAGCTCTATAAAATTTCCCTTTAAAGTGGGATCTCCAGGCAACCCATTCAGGCCCTCTCTTGTCTCCAGGAGCTATATCTCTCCCTCTCAATAAATATCTTTCTATTCTTTACCTCCATTTTTCCTAGAATTCATTCTTTGACTTTTAGAGATCACAAATCCAGCATATCAGACATCTAACAGTTGGGAGTTATGTTTCCCTTTTATCATATTTGGAGGTTCTGATATCACCCCTGTAACATCAGGACCCTTCTCATGGATAGCAAAAGAAAGCTACAATGATGCAAGCTAGACAGAAAGGGTTTTCACAATGACCTCTCTTCTGCAGGAGTTTACTCTTGTTGAAGATGTTGACACGTTTTGCCATTTCTCCATGTGCCATTTTCAAATTCTATATACAATTTATGTTTTGGACTAGTTCAGTGTTCCAGCGTAACACCTGACAAACCAAAATTGTCTTCCGTGACCAGAAACAGAGAAAAATCATCTGAAAATGTAGATTATCAAAGATACAACACAGGAGAGCTCTCTTCGTTCCACAGTGGAGGGAGTCATAACACATTGTCCCCAAAATGTCACTTTTGAAAAGAATGTTATTTTGAACCGAAGGCAACTGAGAAAGAGCAAGTCCCTTTTTGAGAAAAGAGCCCTCTACCCTCCCCCTATTTGATGAAAAGCAGGGCATAAACTTCCCTTTGGGAAGATGTCCCCTTCCCATTTTTCCTGCAAGAAGGCTACAACTCTTAATTACGGAAGGAGACTGTAGAGTCATCAGCCCAGAGGAGCTCTAAGAGGAATCTCCCTAACACACCTGGCTGAGACTACCCTTATCTGCCATTAGTTTCCCCATGTATTTACATCTTCACAATTTACTTCCCTCAGAAGCGCAAAGCCCCTTTCTCTGCGGATTTATAGCCTTTGTTAAAATGGGCTCCAGCTTGGATTGTCCCTTTGTGGTTTCTGTTTAATTCTGTGAGCCCCCTTATCCCTTCTCTGCTTATGAAATAAGGTTTTTCCCCTGGAGAGCTGTCTATTGTCCGTCCCATTTCTAGGGCCCCAGCTACAAAACTAAGAGGGAAGAGGCTTTATTCCTTCTCCACCACAAATATTTACTGTGTTCTCCCATCTGCTGGACACTTAGTCACAGGCTTACCAAATGGGTTTTAAGTCCAGCCCCACTGGCAGCTCACGACTTGTGAGAACGAAGGCAATTTAAGCACTTTCTGACCCACTTTTCTCATCTCTAAATGTCCTCCTTAACTGTAGTCCTTCTGCCCAGTTTTTTGCAAGGATATCACTAATTATCTACTCACATTTACAAAAAGCAAATGTGTTACAAAAAGCCACTGTGCTTTTTAATTCCCAGAATGGTACTTTGAAATATCTATGGTGGCTCTTCCCATTTCACAGATTAAAACATAGCATGCAAAAAAGAAAAATAAACTGCTCAGATGCACAGACCGCAAGAGAAGGGGCCAGAAGTAGAACCCCAGATCCTGTTGTTCTTCATTTTGTTCTACTGCCCTTAGTGAATACAAGGCTAACATGTAATAAATGATGGCCATTATTACTACTAGCTACCATTTTCTTCTACCTCGCCTCTAGGGCTGTTGTACTGATTTACCCAGAAAACTCTGCCTTAATGCAGTGGGTTCTTTCTTTCTACTTCTATTAGAATCTGGGTTAGTTACAGTTTTTGTTGCTAGTTAGTGCATTTGAGTTTTTGAAAATGACCCCTTGAAAACTTCCTAAGCACCTGCCTGGCAGGCGCGAGGTCATGAGTTTGATTTCCTGTAATAAAATTAATAAATAAACTTCCTCAGCAGGATATTTGCTTGGGGTGAGTGTTATCAGAGCGCAGTTCTCTGCCCCACCCTGCAGCCTGACCAATGCAGTGCAGAAGTGTTAGGCGGTTGGCTCCCCACGAGGATCCTGGGATCCACTTCTCACAATTCACCGAGGCCACTTGATCTATCTCGTCTTCAAACATGGAAAATAACTTCGCAAATCATTCATCTTCCAGATGTGTTGACTCTATTAAAATCTGAAATAAGCCATACATTTTTAAAACTAAAAATCTACTTTGGTTCCACATCCTTGGTTGGGGTTGGTGAATAGCCATATGGATTTCAGGATGCACACCAGTGCCCCCATCTCTGCCTTCCAAACCCCTATAGTGCTCTATCCCTCGATAAGGAAGGGTGGGGAGTCGTTAATCAAAGGCCTGAATCTTGAATCTTGGCCCCAACCATCTGGATTCATCCACCCAGCCACTTGCAAGAGTACAAGAAAAGACATGAAAGTGGAAAAATTAGTTTGTTTACAGTGAGGACACATTAAGAGGGTAGCTAGTCTGCCTGCCCTGAGTCCTTAGAAAAACTCCAATTTATAGTTAGAACAAAAGCCAGGAAATATGCATGTAGATTTAGCAGGGCTTCTGTCTACCCAAGGGGCTCAGGGAGTGTGGAATCCCTCCTGGGACCAGGCCTGGGGTTGGCTTTTTGAACTCTCAGCTTTTCTCTTTTTTAAAAATCCTAACTTTAAAAGTTCTATCTTAACCTCTCCATGACACTCCCAACACTCCCATCCTGAGTTGGGACAACCAAAAATGTCTCCAGAAATTGCTGAGTTCCCTCAGGGAGCAAAACCACCCTCCCAAGTTGAGAATCTTCAGTCTACAATATCAGTTCAAAATCATTGTTTTCAAGGTTTTCTATGAGCCTTTCCGCCAACTATTGCCCTGTAATTTTTCCACATGTGCTCAGAGAGGGTACGAATGGGGGCTGTGATTTGTTGGCAGTGGAAGGTAGTATTACACAGTCATTTGGGACTGAAGGCTATTTATAAATGCCATTTATCATTTTTTATGCAAAGTTTGCACTACAAACTATGCTATCACATACTACCTGAGAGGCTGTCATTCAGCCAATTTGACACTGTTTATTACAGTATTAACTGAATGTTTATATGTCAAGTACTACAAAAAGGTGTGTTGCATACATTATCTTAATCGGTCATCATATTAAATCTGCTGTAGCTATCAGCACTGCAGAGATGAGCAAGTGGGATGTACACAGGCCCAGTCCATTGCACGAAGCCACATAGATGGTAAAAAGCTAAGGTCAGGCTAGATGTGTGCAGCTTTCTCATCCCCAAGCCAGCGTTAACAATTAAGCTATGGGACCTTTGCCTGGCATAATTCAACCACAGCATTGCTACCGATGTATATGGAGCTCATGGTCCTGGGAACAACTAAGAATGAAGTCGTAAACCAAAGGAGGAAGTGAAGAGAGTTTTCATTGGAAACAAGAATAAGGAAAACAGCTTCTGGATCTCTAGGAGCTGAATGGGGTGGCCACGTGGCTTCCTGACTTAAAGTTACTTAGTGGCAAGTAAAGCCCAGGAATTGCCTCATCAGCTTTGTGGGCATCTGTGGGCAACTGGCTTCTCTGTGAAGTTAAAAGCAAATAGGAACTCGAGGCTTCTAGCCGAGTTCTTTCACACAGTATTCACGACAAACTGGGACCCTAGAAAGATCTAGTCATTCTACATTATAATAACTTCAAAAATCCTAAAACCCAGGAGTTCAGTAGGTGGCTGTGCCTCTCTCTAAGGAGGAGGGTCACATCCATGTTGTCTGAAGAAAGTTCATTCTTGGTCAAAGGCCTAGTTCACTGCCTATTCTTAATTTTTATGGATATGTCTGGTCACCCCATTCCATCTTAGGCTTTTCCACTAGCTAGCTGCCTACTCATAAGCAAACTAAAACAACCATTTTCTCCAATGTGAGACTCCTCCTAAGACCAATAGAAAGGACAGCAACAGAACCACCATAGGGAGAGCAGACAAACAAAATCCTGGGTCTTTAACTTGTCACCTGTAGCATGATCTGCATTTTCTGCTTAAGGCAGTCAAGGACTCAAAATTTTTTCTCCTAAAAACAAAAACTCAGTGACTTTTCACCAGGGTCAACAAATAGCCAATAAGTAACTAAGAGTGGCACAAAGCTGACCTTCATTTCGTGTCTGTCTCCTTTATCACCCTAAACCTTTGGGTCATATACCTGCTCGGCTCTGCCTGTGACAGCTTTATCACGCCTGGAGGGTCTGTCCAGAAGCTGCTAATGCAAGGTTGATTAACCCTAAGCTTACATGACCTGCCCAGCCCCATTTCCATACTGAAGCTACCTAGATGAGAGAGTCACAGGGCCTTTCAACTACCAATGAGTGCCTAGATGTCTACAGTCATTGCCCCAAAGCTTAAGTTACCTAAAATCCCAGCAGAGCTTCCAAAGAACTGGGGATGCACAAACAGAAACAATCATGCCATGGAGACTGAATTAAACGATGAGGACGTCCCTGGAACCACCTTATATAACCAGAGTTAAGCTTGTGATTAGCCAGATCCCAGCCCGTGCCAGCTCCTTAACAGCTCGGTCCTCTACCTGGGGGATTCAGACCAAAAGCTGCTCCCTTCTTTTTGGTAGCAGCCCGGTCTGACCCTCCCCATCAGTTGATACTCCTGCAGTGCCTCGGGACGAAGTCGCTCACCCATGTTCTCTTCCTTTCTAACTTCACCTACTAAATCAGATTATGCTTCTCATTGTCATGTCCTGAAATGCTGTCAAGAACCTGTCTGGGCCAAATGAGGCCCCCTTTTTCTCTTTGGGGGGCCTCCTTGGACACCATTCCCTGAGGACGGGACAAGCTTCCATGGATGGATGCACACTATAAATATCTGTACACTCCTTAATAAGTCATTTTTAACTAGCACTTACTAATATACCACCGTGCTCCTTGGCCCAGGAAGTACCCTGGTGAGCAATGCAGAGAACTCACACCATGGTGTAGTCTGCTGCACTGTCACCCACACCGTTCCGTATGCCGCTCTGCCTCGGTCTGACAAAGTTCTCCTGATTCCTGCAAGAACAAAGACATGGCTCTATCCATGTGCGAATTCTGTTAGAATCTAGCAGATGTGCACATTGGTGTTTGGTAGAGTAATGTACAAGAGGCTCCAGAAACCTTGATCAAGGAGGCATCATATATCTTTGATCATAAATGCAAGCTTTGAGTCATTGGTATGACTACATTGCACAAGGTTTTCTCTTTCTGTTCAATTTCCCTTTTCACCTTTTTATAGAAAATCACTGTACTCACTTCTAAAGTGAAGTGAGGAACTTTTTCCCCCCTAAGATTCATTTGGGTACAAAAGTCGGGAGCAAACTAGAACATTTTATACACAAAGAATTGGACCTCATTCTTCCACAGGCAAAACTCTGACGTCAATAGTAAGCTGGGAACAAAGGATTAAACTGTGGGTAACAAATTTCAAGTAATTACCTAGCCAGTGACACAAGAAGAGATGGACTGATTCCTTGTGCTTGCAATACAGATGATTCGATGAGTTTTAATTTGCTCATCCAGTGGCAAACCTGTCAAGGAATGAGAAATAGGGAAGCGGAAGAGAGCTAAGGAGAAATGGAAGGAGGGAGAGAAGGAGTGTACGTGGATGAGGGAGGGAGAAAGCAGAGGAAGGGGAGGGGAGGAGAAGTGGGAGAGAGAGAGAGAGAGAAAGAGAGAGGATCTCCAAATTCCCTGGGAATATGGTTCACAGATTGCTAGCATATAAACAAAGTCAGCTAGATGGCTTTAAAAAGCTTTGTCAACAGATTCAAACCTGTTCAGGGCCTCTGAGGTGGTAAAAGGGGGGAAATGATGCCCTAGTCATATCTGGGGAAAATGAGTATTTGCATATTTATTGCTGTGGGATTTTGCCCTTCTTTTTATGCTTTTCCCTAACATTTACAGATGGAGCAGAAGTGTGAGCAGTGGGGAGGCAGTTTGTTTCTTCCTCATCGGCAGCTACTCAATTGAGGAAAAAACAATTCCAGCTTTCAAGAGCAATTAGACTGAATTCACAATAGCTGCTCTGGGCGAGTTTGATTATCTGCTGGGGTCACCTTTGTGCCACTTAGCAACTAAACAGTGAAAAACAGCTATGTCATCAGTTCTTCCCAGGGTTTTCCAAATAGCCCTAACCCCCTGGTAATGTGTGTATTAGTCAAGTAAATTAGAAAATTCTGCCTACTCCGAATATCTCTGCAAAGTCACAATGCGTGCTTTTATGTTAAAGGCTCTGAAAAGTCCTGCACTCAAGAGGGTAGCCTGACCTTAGTTAAACAAGATTGTTTTTTCAGCTCTCTGTCAACATAAAACATTTGTCTGGTGATTTCTTGTGCTATAGCCAAGGATAATGGTGCACCCCAGAAATATTTAACAAACTGTGGATGATGCGGTTTGCTCCAGTTTTCAATCACAACTTTTTCATTCGCAAGAACCGAAAGTTAGACCTAAATAGACAAAAAAAAAAGAAAGAAACTCAAACCATTATTATGCTGTTTCCAATGTATTATACAGAATGTGCTTTTCCTGAATAAAATGAGTCAGATCTGTGTGAATATATTCGTTGCCAAATTACAATGGTTACCATGTATTAAGCAGTCGCTGTAGGTCAGAGAACTGACTCATCAGCCATCACAATTGATGCTAAGGAGAATAGCAAAAAAAACAAAGATTTTTGGTTGTGTTTTTGCAGTGAAGAAACTAACGCTCTGAGAATTCGGTAGGGTGCCTGCCATCACTTAGCCAGGATGTGTCACAACCCATTTTTGAATTCAGGTCTCAGTTTGAACCGTAGGCTCTTAGCTGTCTGGCTGCTCGTTCTCCCCCTCACTTAGTCAAAGAGGAAGCGCCTGTGAAAGGGGGTCCTAACGGTGGAATGCGTCCACGTTCTGTGCTTTATATGCTCACTTCTCATCGGACGCATCTTTCATCCCTGAAATGACAATGGATTTACCACGAGGATATACACAGATCTGCAGGATTCCCAGAGCTCATGTTCTACCTATGACATGAGAAAACCTCATCCAAAGTGCCTTTTGAGAACTATGGATAAATTCCAGACATACACACACCCCTCCACACGTAAGCATTTCACTTAGATAAAAACAAAGAATAATTTCATGGCCATATGCCCATGTTCATGCAATATCCTTTTAATATTCATAGAATCAAATCTTGTAGCCATAGCTCTAGGTACCTTCAATAAGTGTAAACTTTAAGGCGTTTGTCAGTAACATTTGCACAATAAAGATCTTAATACAAACTTACACTGGGGTCTGAAAATGCATGGGTAAATAGTTTACAATTTTTCAACTGAGGAGAGTGTTGGATAGATTTTTCTATTGCTTGAGAAATGAAAGAATGATCATTGACTGCATTGAAAGAGACCAAATTTACAGTAAGAAGCAAACTCTAGAGAAAGGGACAAGCAGAACACAAGTAGGAAGAGTTATCATGGAAAAATGTAATGAAATTTGCTTTGATAGTTATAACTCTAGGCATCTATTAATTGTTTATCATCTTGGATGCCACACAAGACAACTGCAAATCTAATCATGCCCTTTTGAAGACTGCAACATAGGAAGTTCCTCTAAGAGAACATTGCTACTCACCAGACAACTGTTACTTGTGGAATAAACAAATCATCAAAAAAGAAACCTGTGCTTCTTTTTGCTGCTCAGGGTCCTCTTCTGGTAGAAGGATATCAAAGTCTGCCTTCCACAGGGAGCAGATATTCTCCCTGTTGGATAAAAATATCAGTGCTTTTACCCCTCCCTGGCTAAGAACAGGTCTAAGACTCCATACTGGATACTGTTTTCTTGGAGGACGAAATCTTGAAGGAAACAACAACCAAAAAACCACTGGCCCATTCTTCATCTGCGGTATTCAAAGGTCACAGTTCATCAGTTTGGCCAATGAGTCCTCTCTCTCCATCTTTTTCTCCTTGTCTTTTACTTAACCTAATTCTCCAACTTCTCACATTCTGTTAGGTATCGTATTTCCCTTGAATGAATGACTTTTCTGCTTCAGAAAACAACAAGATCTATTTTCTGTTGTTTGTCACTAAAAACACGCAATTTAAATAGCTACAGGCTAGGAACTTCATAAAAAAATAATGATGAAGAGAACAAGAGAACAGATAGTGAAATCAAAGAAGAGTTCATCCTTTGATTTCATTAAAAATGGTACCCTGACTATAATTATCCATGCAGGAAGATACTTACATATGACAAGAAAGAATTACGTCATGTGTTTAACCTCAAAAGTGACTCCGAAGCAGCTGGGCGTGATGATATACACCTGAAGTCCCAGCTACAAGAGAATCTGAAGCAGGATAATCAGAAATTCAAGTCCAGACCTCCTCTCCAAAAAGGGTGAGCAAGAACTGAGGGTGGACCTCAACAGCAGACCATTTGCCTAGCATGCACAAGGCTCTGGGTAGCCACCCAGTACTGCAAAAATACTAACTCTGGAGTAAGCACTTAGGAAGCACTTGACTTTTGGAGATATCAGGGTCTTTCCTAGTTCTGACTTCACGTGGGGTGAAGTTTTAAGCAAGGGATGGAGAGAGAAAAGGAAAGAACCGGAGGGAGAAATGAAGGTAAGTGAGAACTCTGAGTCCTCATTTTTGATACTTTGTCTTTGTTTTAAATAAGAGTACTTATTAAGAAATATTAAAATGGAGTCCTTTAACCAGTGAAAGGGGGTCTTGTATTAGTTTGCTAGGATGCCATATAAAGCACCACAGGTCCCCCACCCCTCACTTCCAGAAGACACATGCTAGAAGCACTGGTTTCTTCCCAGAAATGTGGGGGATCATGTGTTCCAGGGCTCTCTTTGATTGGGAGCTGTTATCTTCTCCCTGTATCTTCACACACCTCCACCTTTTATGTACCTGCACCCCAACTTCCTCTCTTATTAGAACACCAGGCTAACCTGGGTTAGGACCCAACCTAATGACCTCATTTTAACTTAAATACGATGCAAAGACTCCCATCTTCAAAATGGTTATATTCTGATGTCCTGGGCGGTAGGATTTTAAGATGAATTTGGGAAGAGACAACATAATTTAGCCCATTCCACCACGACTGGCCACTGACTATTTATGTTCTCCAAATGTCATCGCTGTTCACCAAGTTCACATTTGTTTCCATTTAAAAGTTATACAATTGCCCATAGATACACATAAATGTGTGCTTTGGAAAAAATTATATATTGTCTTATGTGGGCATCTTTGTTCTTCACTTAGACCTGTATTTTTTAATTTTTCATCTATACACATACAGATCCACATTATTCTTTTTGAAGATTTAGTCTACTTGACTCCAACACTGAGGTGTGATCTAAGAAAATGTCCTAAACCAGAGTGTATTCTTTGTTTTTATAATTTTTTATTTTATTGGTACCTTTTAGATAAACATAATGATGGCATTCATCATAATGGATTTGCACTGTACATGACATATCTCGCCTCTTTTTTCTCATTCCCCTCCCCTCCATTCAACCCCTCTGTCCCTCCTTATTTAGAAAATCATTGTTTCTATTTTGTACTTCTATTCTTTTTTTCCCCTTACCATCTTTTTTTTCCATTGGGATAGAAGTATACAAGCAAATGTCTTTGATTTCATGTAACAGAAAGTTACTATGGACAACCTAAGGAAAACAAAATATAGTCGGCCCTCCATATCCATGGATTACATATCTAGAAAGTCAACTGATCTTGAATTGAAACTATCAATTCAAGACAAAATAATTGCACCTGCATTAATCATATACAGATTTTTCTTTATCATTATTCCATAAATAATACAGCTACTTACACAGCATTTACATTTATTAGGTTTCATAAGCAGTCTAAAGATGATTTGAATAACACAGGAGGATGCAAACAGGTCTTATGTAAATACTACACAATTATACGTAAGAAATCTAAGCATTGCTGGATCTCGGTATCCACAGGGCATCTTGGAGCTCAGTCCTACAGATACACAGCGAAGACCATGTATTAAAGTCTGCTGGAATTTGACTCAACCTTTTCAGTAGGCCGGACCAGGTTGGATAGGAGTTTACAATGATCCAGGAAGTTTCAAAGGGCCAGCACGCAGGCGCTGCTAGGATGGCCCCAGAGCAGATCCTTTCCATGCAGGAAGCTGCTGCCGAGCTCAGTGAACTCCAGCCCTACATCTCAGTGGCAGTTAAGCACTGAGATGGGGCTAGTCTGAAAAGTAAAGAAAAAAAATATAAAATACACCATGAAGGGTATTAAACCATTACCAGAAAGGTAATATTTTGGACATATTGAGTTAAAATATTTAACTAACATTAGTTAAACCTGTGCCTCTCAGGTTTCTATGAGTGGCTATAAACATTTAAGATGTTGTATGTAGCTCACATTGGCCAGTTGAGTTACATTTCTGTTGGACCACACAGACTGACCATTTCCTGTCTCCTAACTGAACAGTCAATAGTCAACACTTTGGTTGGAAGAATTCAACCAGCCAACCTTACACGTGTCTGATCTCTTCACAGGATCAGTGTGGTTCTGGCTGCTGGCTTAAGGTCTGCACATGACTGAGGAGAAACCAGAAAGAAAGCTAAGATCCTCAGGAAGAGATCACTAGAAGGCAAAAAGTACAGGATGCCAGTGTAAAAGATTAGTGGCTGGTGTCTGGCAGGCATTTAAAATCATCTGGTGAGGGAATAAATGAATGAGTTGAGTGAACAGACATGACACGATGTGAATGCATCCTCCTTCCTCTCAGTTCTGTATCAGGTCCCTCTTCCAATCTGGACCTAGAAGAATCTCATTTAGACGGATGAATAATTCCCACATTGCTGCTTTCATGAATTATATCTTCGGAGCTATTTGTCTGAGCTACCCCTTTGTGGAGGAGGATACTCACTGCTGTTATGACTCACTCAGTTTTTTTTTTTCATTGATTCAACCAGCTTTTATTGAGGAAGTCAGAGCTAGTCACAGTCCTTCTGGAGACCGCCTCCATTTTCCACCCACATGGATGCCTTTAATGGTATCATCTAGAGTCATATTTTTAAATACCATATATCATGTGTTATTTATAACTTTAGCATCATTGTTGATCACTCCCAAATTCATACCTCTAGTTCAGACTTTTTGCTCGAATTCTAAACTCATTCAAACGTTTAACTACCCACTCGTTATCTCTGCTTGGCTGACTAATAGATGTTGCAAATTCAACTTGTCTACACTGCAAACCAAATCCCTACTGCCTAAGCCTTCGCATCTCAGGAAAGGTCAGTTGCATCTCACAGGTGGCCAAAAATCTTGGCAAAATCTCTGATCCCTGTCTTGTCTATCACAATCCACATTTAAGCTACATGACACATTTCTGGTTCTTCAGTCAAATGTATCAAGAGTCTTAGCACTAGCACCCCTGTTTCTCCAGGGTTGCCTCCTAACTGGTCTATTTCAGCTCTTGCCTGTTAACAGTGTATTTTCAATCAGCTTCCACAGTGTTTCTTTTAGATCATAAATCATGTCATGTCACTCGTCTACTTAAAACCCTCTGAGGCGCCCATTTCACTTAAAGTAAAATCTAAGCCTGACAGTGGCCCTAAATGACCCAGTGCCACTTATGCAGCCCGTCTCTGCTTTCCTCTCTGCCTCACTTGCTCCTGCCTCTGTACACAGCCTGCCTCCTCACTACTCCTCAAACAAGCCAGACACTTTCCTACCTCCATATCTTTGTGCAAGCCCCCCCCATGCCTCCTAGAATTCTCTTTATACAAACATGCGTATCTATTGTTCACCCTTTCCAAGTCAGCCCTCAAATATCGCATTCTTAATAAAGATCTTCCAACTTGTCATGTTACCTTATTTACAGTTTAGAAACACAGTCACTGACATGAAAAATTTTCATGACATATTGCTGATCAAATAAAGCAGAACGCACAGTGTTGTGGATTCAAGACCTATTTTATTTAAAATGTATGTAAGGTATGTATTGCAAAGAAGAGAAGAGAAAGGAAAGAGAGGGCAGGGAAGGAAGGAAAAATCAGGAGGATACACATTAAAATAACGAGATTATTTCTCGTAGACCACATTCTTCATTCACTTCAGCATTCTTAATCCCATTTAACCTGTTTAACTTCCCTTTTTCCATTATGTTTTTCCCTTTTGAACATTCTAGTTTATTTACTATGCTAACGTACTTATTTATTATTTTTGCCTAACGTATACTATTGCAATGTAAATTCTATAAACAAATGTATTTTTCTATTTGCTCACTGTTATTGCCTAAAGGTCTAAAAGAACACTAGACATACCGTAGTTCTTCATTATTGACTATTTGTTGAATCAATGAGTGAATGAGCCAAGAATGAAAGATCAGTCTATCCTCAAAGAATTTGCAATCTAATGTGTTTATCCTCCTAGATATTATACCCCTTATAAAACTACCCTTGGCCAGTAATTAACTTTGCCATTAATTAATGAAAGTTAATTTGAGTTGAATTCTGAATTACCTTCTCAAGAAAAGAACTGCTCAAGGTCATCTGAATGGGAGATCTTTATCTCATTTACCAAGAGGAGCTCTGCTGGCTGTCTCAGCCCCTTTCCTGAGATGGACGCCTTGCCCGCCTCTGTTTCTGTTGGTCTGTGAAAGTATCTGGTCTTAGTAGGAAGTCAATAATGACCTAATAGCATTTTCGTGACTACAATGCTACATCCCTCACATGGAGAAGATGTGTTTGCGTTTTATGATGCTGAATACTCACCCATTTCATGACCTTACCATCTGTTTCTATCTGTGGAGTATTTCAAACGACCAAATAACATTAAAAGCACCTAAAAGAGTTTCTTTATTAGTTATAAACTTTTACAATTCAATTTAAGAAGTTTATAGTCCTTAACACTGCAGGAATGCCATTTTCCAAAGCGCCATCCTGCCCTTCATCACTGGGATCTGACAGCCGCTCTGACCTTTTCTAACATCTCTACTGCACGAAGAAGATTTGAAAAATAGGTAATAAATGACCAAGACTTTATTGATATTATAATGTAATAGTTAAAACAGGTTATGGTTATTAGACCACAGGAAACGGTGCCTTATTACACAATTAACTGTTCCCTGGGTGTCTGCTTCTTTTACTGATGAAACATTTCTTGTGTTTTAAAACATGCAGAGCCAATAAAACTGCACGGAACAAGCTAGACTGCATTCTGCTCAACACATCACCATCAGAGTTGTCAGCCAAATTCAAATTCTGGACCTAGAAGAGCAGCTGATGATCTCAGAAGGAGGGTGCAGCTGGGTGCTTCCGCTCCCTGAGTACCTGTGGTGAGGGGCTTCCTCTTCAGGCAAAGAGAAAACCACCTCAGCTGTCAAGTAAGACCCATTTCCTTTTGATGATGATAAACTGGCCCAAGGATTGGTCCAAGGTCATCTTTATTTGTTCAAAGTCAAGAATCACAACTAATGGAGGAAATAGAAGATTTTTCCTTCCTCTCACAGCACACGGCATATCTACTTGGTGTCAGCACTGTCCTCAGCTCCCTAAGCTCTGTTGGGAACCTGGGAACTGGTACAATACAAACAGGAAGGTAGCCAGGCATCCACACTGACTACTTCAACTTATTTCCTACCTATTCATGTCCTAAAATATTCCTATTTCTTCTCCTGTTCCTCAGAGCACCATAGGTATAAGTCAGATGCAAGAACTGTTTGGGAAAATTTAACCATTAATAAGCTATTCAATGTAACCATTTAATCATCAAATTTTGTAACAAGAATTGATATGAGGTAGAGGAAATTCTCTTGTTCTTATTCTTTATCAAAATTATTTGGACCTTTTTAAAATTCTGCAAAGTAAATTCTATAATCTATGTCTTAGATTCACAAGAAATCTTAATTTATGTGATTCCAATTACAGTGTCAATTGATAGATTTATCTCAAGAAAGTTACTCTCCTTACCATATCAAATTTTCTCATTGATAAATACGATTATCCCCATTAAAGTCGGGTGAATATAGCCATTAACTATCTCATGACACCTAATAATTAAGTTTTGCTATCACAAATTTTGAAAATATTATCTAGAAATTTGTACTCTTCAGTGTAATAGTAAAGCTAATATTGGATTTGTCAAAGATATTTTTGCTACAAACTGATCTTACTGGGCCAATAGATTCATAATGAGGTGAAGGATTTGAGTTGTAATAATTTAACTTCCCCTTAAACAAAAGTTTGTTAGACAAGATGACCAGACTGCAGCAGTAAACATAAATACAAATACATATAGTGCCTGGCAGCTGTTACTTCAAAAGAAAAGAAAATATGGAGCCAAGAAAGGCAGCTTTACTATCTTAAATCTCAGTTCTAGGAATAGAAGATTTCTGTTTAGTATTGCAAAGCTACTCTGGTTAACTTTCTGGGACAATAACTGCAAACTGATTTGTTACCCTTCTTGGTTACTAGGCTCATATATTATTTTTCAAGCAAATAGTCTATTTATTTTTTGGAGTAGTAAATGTTTTGCATCTGCAGTGAAAAGATATTCACATAAGATAGCTGCACAAAGTGTTTATTGGAATAAGTAATCTCTAACAGAAATCTCCAACTCTAGAATCATGAGATTTATATCTTATGGTTCAATAAGCACGGGCATTTCCATTTCATTTGTTTCTTTATCAGCCCTGTTTCATCAGAAAGAAGAAAACTCAAAATTTAATGTTGGTGATGGCCCAAGGCTTTTTATGAATAACCAAAAACCATAGGTTCAAAAATACATAAAACAAGTCCTATATAAATATACAAATATATATGTACTTTGTAATGTATTATATAATTAAAGATGTAATACACATGCTTTGGTTTTAAAGCTAACATTCTTTATGATTTTCTAATGTTTACAGAAAAAAGTGCTAGCTACTCATTATAAATGATGAGTGACACATAGATAAATACAAGAATATATAGATGTAGAAATAAATGATTAACAAGATAGATGACAGGTAGAGAGATATAATAGATACATACACAATTCACAACAGAATTTGGGAAAGATCCTTTGGTTGAGTGAGACATATATCCTATAGGCTCTATTTCTTTGGGGAATACTGACTGACATAGGTACTTGTCTTGGTTACTTTTTGCTCCTTGCTGAGACAAGGTACTCAGCACCCAAAATTAAGGGAGGAAAGATTTATTTGGCTCACAGTTTGTGGAGGTTTCAGTCCATAATCAGCTGGCTCCAAGTCAAGGTGGTATGGCAGAGGGGCAACGGTTCAAGGTGGCAGAAGAGAGCAAAAAAAAAAAGAGAGAGAGAGAAGTCTCTTTTCTTCCCTTATATTGTATTCCAGCTAACTGCCCTAGGGGGGATGTAGCGCTCACACCATCTCTGTGCCCTCCTCTTGCACAGGCTCAGGATGTTTACAAAGTGAGGACTCTGGTCCCCTGCTGAGTCACTTAAACTTTTAAACTTCTCAAGTTGATACAATGAATCAACCATCCCAGCATCCTGGACCATAAACAGCCTCCCTAAGGCATGTCCACTAAACTGCAGCACCCAGAACTGCTGAGTTATTAGTTGAACTTCTCAAGTCAACACAATGTATCAGCCGTTACAGAACTGAAAGAAACCTGGTCTGTCGGGGGCAGTGGTGAAAAGAAGGAATCAAGTACAGCTGTGAACACAAGACTCCATGTTTACAGAATGACTGCAAAGAGCCAAGAAAGTTACTCAGAACACAGAAGGGACATGTGGCAACCTGGAGCCAACTATCTTAGGAACATCGTTATCCAGTATCTTCAGAAACAGTAACTGCTACTGATTTCTGGGTTGTAGAAATGTGCATTTGCATTTTTGGAACGCGTCAGTCTTTTTTCTCCATTCCCTATTTTCACACCCTCTTGAATTATGCAAAACAGTGCTGAGGGGACAGAACCTAGAAAGGAATTTTTCTCCATCCAGTTTGTTTTCTTCAACCCAGTGAAAAAATCATCAGCCTCACCAAGGAAGCATTTGAAAGTGACCTTTTCATAAAAACAATATTTGTATTTGAAACCTTGACATTAGTATATACTTTTACTTTGCACGTCCCAGATCTGTCCTTTTCTGTTCATTGGAATTATATACCAGTGTATATATTTATCTCCCTGTCCTTTTGAATGAGACCAAAATGGGGCTACTCTTGTACCCCTCTCCCTCAGCACAGTTCTTCAGGTATCAAAAGGGTTCCAAGATGGCCCTGATGGTGTCAGCCCCTGATAATATGCTGCTGTAACTAGTCTGGTTATAATAACCAATAGGAGATGCTCAGATTCTCCAAGCTCACTTCCATGTCAACATCTTCACTATGGCTGCTTCCACCTAGAGCATTTCCCATCCATCCATATTATCCAGTGGTTCTTCCCACCCACCCTGAGGTCCCTGCTTCCAAGCCATCTCCTTGAAGATGTTTCCCCAATCCCACATCCCAAGCACTTCTTCCAACTCTGATCCAGGGCCACTCTATCCACTCAGGCTATTTTATTTCCCCTCCCATTATCCACTTTGCCTGAAATTCTGTTATGTATTTAGCTACTTGTTTGATTGCCTTGTAAGAAAAGCTCCATTAGGTCATAAGGTCGGAGGCTTATCTGCTTCTTCACCTGCTTCCTGCCCTGGGGCAGGCAGGCAGGCACTGACCAATGCCCAGAAAGCAGGATGCTTCATCACAAAGGTTTGACTCAGCTATCTTATCTTCACAAATGGTGACTGGGACAGCAGTGTCCATCAGTGAGTCCCTCCCACAGCAAGCTTAGAACCAGAGCCCTGATAGTTACCTGCACATTCCAATCTTCACAACAATCCCACCAGGTGGAAATGAGTCACTCTTCTAGGTAAGGCATTTCAGGCTGAGAGGGAAAAGGCAGCTAGTACACGGCAATACCAGATTTGGAGTCAGATGTTACCTACTCCAGCATCTAGATTCTCTATAATAATAAATTTACAAAGCTAATTTTCCAGCTCAAAGGTAATTTTCTAAGAAAAATATCAAAATAATTTTTGAACCAGCTCAACACTGCTGAAATAAGCAGAACAGGGTTATTGTGAAAATTTCTTAGTGCAAAATGAAAACATCAGACCTGTTGTCCAAAAAATGAAATGGTGAGAAAGCAGATTGTGTGTGGCAAGGCTGACTAGGAAAGACCTGTTAATTGCAAGGTCCAGGACACCAGTACAGAACAGCTCTCAGAGCCCTGCGGTGGACGGACTTCTTGGGAGAAATCCAGCAGGTTCCCAATAGGATGCCTGGACCTGACCTCAGCCTGAGTCAGGGGACCCCAGCACCGCCTCTCAGGACCCCTATGTAGAAGTCCTTCTGGGCTCCCCGGAGATTTAGACAGCATAAAGGACACAGAAGGAGGGCACTATACATTCCATTTGGTTTACAGTATGTAAGAAGAAGCAGGAAAATTCAATTGCTGACTCATTGTGTGAACAGGCGTCAAACTGATTTTTCCAGAGCAGGTGTGACACTGTGACAAGACGATGATGACACTGCTGGCTGCTGAGCCTTCTCCACCTGTGCATATAGAAACTATGGCGAGCTCCTGGTGCTGAAACAAAGCACGTGAGCACTTGAAGTTGTCCGTGTCCTTCCTCCTTCCCGGCTCCCCTGTGCGGTTACTGTGTGTTACAAAGGCATCGTCAGCAGTTCCTCAGCCTTCTGCAAGCTCCAAGTGTAGAGACCCAGATGCCTCATTGTGTCATCCATGTGGTAGGTGTCCATGATGTGGGCTGAACTAGATTTTTCAGCTGTGTTTCAGACGTGCTCATACGGGTAAACTTCAGGAAGTGGAAATGTATGTCCATCTCCCTCCTGACTTCAGTGCATAACAGTTATTTGTTTGTCTTTGTTTTTCAGTACTGAGGACTGAATCAAGGACCTTTCCACTGGACTACATCATCAGCCATTTTTGTTTGTTTGTTTGTTTGTTTGGTGGATAACTTCTACCTAAGTAGCAATATTACCCAGGCTAGGCTCCAACTTGAGATCCTCCTGTCTCAGCATCACAGAATGCTGGGCTTATAGGTGAACACTATCATGCCTAGCTCATAATTGGTTCTTATCAAAATACAGCTGCAGCCCAAGTGCCCACCTCTCTTGACTTTCCAGTTCTTCTTTCAATGTCTATTATTCAAAGACTTATATGCCACTGTAGTGGGTTAGAGTGTCCTCTTTAAAGATTGAGCCACCAAAGTGAAACCTGCAAATACAAAACCTTATTTGGAAAAAAAGTCTTTGTGGATATGATTAAGTTACAGATCTCAAGATAAAATCATCCTGAATCAGGATGGGACCAAAGTGTAATCCAAAAGTCCTTGTACAGAAAAATAAAAAACCCAGAGATGCAGGGCAGAGACCCTGAAGACAGAAGCAGAGATCAGAGTGGTGTAGCCAGAAGCCAAGGAATTTCAGGGGCCAGCAGAAGCTGAAGTGGCCAGGAAAGACCCACCCCTGCAGTCTGTGGACAGAACGTGGCGCTGCTGACAGCTTGAGTTCAGACTTCTGGCTTCCAGAATTACAAGGAAATAAACATCCAGTATTTTAACCCACCAGGCTCGCAGTCCTTTGATGTGGCAGCCCTAATACAACCGTGTTCTCCCAGAAAAACACTCATCAAATGAAAACGCAGATAATTATATACCATGATTATATGTTTCACATGCTACACATAGGACTCTTAGATAAAATTTAGGGTACCTTGTTAAATTTAAAGGACAAATAAATGTTTAGTGTATGTCCCATTTTATGAGACATACTTTTGCAGAGAAAGCATTTTTCTTTATCTGAAATCCTAACAGGTATCTTGTAATTTATTTGCTAATTCTGTCTACTATAGCTAGGAGATGGGGCAAGCGTGAGGGTGTGGGTGGTCTGAGGAGGGCACTCTGTTTTCCGAGGGAGGCAACAGAAGGCCTCTCTAATGAGGGGGTATTGAACAGAAACCTGAGTAGAAGGGACAGAAGGGGAGCATGGGTCTAGGACCACCAGGGCAGCAGCGTTCTGAGCCCAGAAAAGACCAAGGAGGAGTGTGGGAATGCACAGACTATTCGTGGTTTTATTCAACCCCACCAGTGGAAAGAGAGAATTCTCATTCTCCCCAGAAATCCAAAATGTTTCTGAGCTAAATTGCAAGAAAGCTGTATTAGAGTATTCACCGTGCTATTGATCTTGGCTCTTAATGAGCTTGACTTAGATTATTTAGATGTCAAGCATGTCTGGTGTCCAAGTTTTATGATCCTCTGAAATAACCCTAGGCAATCCAGCAAGTAATAAAGCAACCCAAAACTGCATACAGTTGCCATAGTAGGAAATGTTGGCATATAATTAAGGCAGAGGCCAATATTTATGTGCTTTTCTCTGTAACAGATTCATTAACAATACCTTAAGCTATCTCACTGACTTTTAAATTTCTGTTGCTATTGGCATCCATCTGAGAAAAGGAGATTTTATTTAAACTTTAAGGTTTCTAACTTTTAAAAAAATGCACGCCCATCTATCAGGACAATTACACTCAAATGTTGAAAGCAGCATTATCCATAATATGTGGTAGTCAAAAAGTGGAGCTAGCTCATCGTAATATGACCAAATACTTGGTTATTTGGAATTTCAGATCAGTAACTTTTTGCTTAAGTATGTCCCAATTTAAAGTGACAAATTAAATTAGGCATTCTGTGTTTAATCTGGTAACCCTATGCAAGACGTTCATTAACAATTAAATGGATAAACAGAAGGTTTTATTTCTGCACAGTGGAAAACTTTAGCCATGAAAAAGGGTTGAAGTAGGTAGTGATATAGGAATAACTTGGGTAAACCTGAACACATTAAGCTGAATGATGAAAATCAGGCACAAAGATTATGTGTTTTATATAAAATATCCCAAAAAGGCAGAAAATAGACTAACAGTTGCTTAGAGCTAAGGATGGGAGTTGGCATTAATTGTAATGAAGCCAGGGTTTTTATTGAGGTAATAAAATACCCTAGAACTGGATTATGACGATGGTTGCATAGCTTGGTAAATTTACTAAAAATGACTAAATTGTATATTTCAAAGGCTAAATTGTGTGGCAAACTATACTTTAACAAAGTTTTTATTTTTAAAAATTGTGTATGGTGATTTCAACAGGCCAAATAGTACAATAAAGGTAAAAATATTAGAAATCTCTGTCCAAATGTTTGTGGTAGCCAGTAGGACCACACATTGGTATCTCTCCTTCTAAACACTATTTCTTAGCTCATAGAAACACAAGTATTGACCTTCTCTTTGAAACGCATTTTCCAACGTGTGCCATGGACACACCTTCAGGGAATGTAGGAAATCTATACCGTTCTCTTACACACTTGGTAATAATTCACATAAAGGCATCCTGTAGGATTCAAGTGTCTTTTCACTTATTGATGATTTCGATTTCTCTTTCCACTCTTCCTTTCTCACTTCCTCTCTTGCCCCCTTCTTTACACCCCTCCCTACACTTTCTTCTTTTTACCTTTTCAAACGATGCTTCATTACGCACCCTTGAACTATATTGAAGGGAGTCACTTAAATTAGGAAAAGGTTGCAGGATGAATAGAGGACATCACGATAGTGAAGTACCATTAAAGATCCCATTTTTCCCTCATGCTGCCATTGTTCTCTTAGACTAATTTAGAACGCAAATCAAGTGAAGCAAAGGTTAAATTATGCATCTCTCACCATGAACATTTGTTATTTACTTTACACACAAATGTGCAGAGCTAGTGGCCTAGTTACTGGGTGAAGCATTTTTCACAAACATATGAGACATATACCAAGCCAAGCTTGAAGTTCTGAAATACAAGGGGAATAATCTGCAGAAATCTCATTCTTTCAACAAAAACTGGATAGAGACCAGTAAATGATTTTTAATTTTATTTGGGGGGGGGTGTTTTAGTTTGTTGAGGCAGGGTCTCACTATGTAATGCAAGCTGGCCTTGAACTCTCCCAATCTGGTCTCTAACTCACGGTGATCCTCCTGCCTCGCCTCCTGAGTGCTGGAATCACAAGTGTGTACACCACCACAGCCGGCAAATAAATGCTCTTTTAAGGTGTGGAGTGTTTATTGTGTTTCTGAGCACACCACTAAATACAAGAGCAAAGCTTCAGAAAAATGAACAATGATAGACTTTATACTGAGCCAAGCAATTTATGAGCGTCACTGTATTATTTAAATGTATAGGAGATCAGCGCTATTGTTTAATCCATTTCCAGGCTCCAGAGGCTGACATTCATGTTGCTTTGCCTGACAGAAGTAGGGTAAGAACATAAGCTTCAAATATCAAGTATACTTCAAATATCATTGTACACTACTCTTCCACAGGGAAAATGTTTTGCATAAATATTTCTAACAATCTGCAGTGCCCAGGGCTGTAATGAGGATCTCAGGGTACTAAGTAAAATAGATCGTTCCTGGGCTCCAGGAGCAGGGTCACGGAGGAACAGGAGCACGTGCCATCAGAAATCAGGGGCACCGTGAGAAGGCACAGGTGAGGGCCGAGTGGTCAGGGTGGAGGTTCCCCACTGGCATGACGAAAGACAGGCACAGAACTCCGGAGCTGAGTTTTCAAAGAGGAAGTTGTGTGCCAGGGAAGAAAGGAAGGCATTCCAGAAAGAGCAAGGCTCAGCAGAAAAGGCTTAGAAGCTAGAAACATTCGGAAAAGCCTGAGGAATGACAGGCAAATGACCTTCTAGAGGGGGAGCGATGAGACAAGGGCAGGCAGGGGTGGAGTAACTGTTTGATGCATGCAGTTAGAAGAGAAAAATCTCTCTGAGGGATTCCACAGGAAGGAACTGACTATTTCTTTGAATAAGAAGTCTGGAGGAAGGCAGTCACGTGACTAGCATTCGGGGGTTCTACGTCTGTCTAGGAGGACGCTGCTCCCTAGCATCTTTCTGTGTCGCCACCTTCAGGATACTGACTGTGGTCTTCCGTCCAGCTTGAGACTTGTGGACGTCAGAATGGCTGCTGAAGTGTCAGTATCACTTCGTTTCATGGCTATATCAAGGGGAAAAACAGGGAACTTCCCTAAATTGACAAAAACTAACCAAGGAGATAAACACTAGAATCCCACTGTGTAGCACTGAGTTGTATACTGTTACCCAAAACATTACCCAGCAAAAGAAGTGAAATTGTCACATCACAACTGGTAGGGAACAGCCAAAATTTGTTCCATTTCTCCCAAAGGTGATGGCTGCCTGGTGGATAGGGAAGGATGGGGCTGTGTTTCCAAGGCAACGGTGATGAGAGGCTCCTCTATGATGACGTTAGGGACGCAGCTAATGATTAAATTTAAAGTCACCTGACTGCTACCAGATAGCTCATTTTTTTCTCTAAATATGTCAGTTCAAGACTATTTTTGCAGTTCATTGCCATATTCATGCCTTACTCCACTTCACAGTTCATCTCCTTTAAAACTGATGCCATATGTGTAAATCACTTGTTTACATATATGTAAACACTGCTTCATTGATGCCCGCCTTCGTCATTTTCCTCATCCCTGAGACAAAATTCCCAACATCCACAGCTAAAGGATGAGCAGCGTCCAATGGCTCACAGTTTCAGCCTGCAGTCGGCTGGCTCCAACACAGGAAGGCACAAAGGGCCTGGCAGAGGTGAGCTATGCATGGTGCAGGATCCAGGAAGCAGAAAAATATCAAGGGATGAACCCAGAAGACAGACACAACTCTCTAGCCATGCCCATGGTGCTCCATCTCTTCCAACCAGGCCCTGCTTCCTAACAAGTCAGTTACGAACCCCCAAGTCCCACCATCTTCCTGAAGCACTCCCCCATGAGTACATGAGGCTCCGGGGGAATACCCAGATGAAAACTGTAACAACATCTCTTTGCAAATTAGCACATTTTTATGCATAAATATATTTGAGAAAAAGTTTATATCATCCCCCAAATTGAAAACCAATATAACCTACCATAAATCAAAGGTAAATGCATACCTCTAAGTTGATATAGGTAGACATAGAAAATAATGCTCTACATTTTAGCTAAAAACTATTGCTTTTATCTGAAAATGTCTTTGGTCCCCATTTAGGTAAAAATGGAGATACGTAAAGCCATACAGAGGTTTAACAACATGCTAGCACCAAACTGAGATTTTCAATCCATCTGATAGCATCTGGCAGAGAATACTACAAAGGGAATAATTTGCTCATCATACAAAGCAATGATGGTCAATGTTGTATCTGCCTAAAGAAGCCTTGTGTGTGTCCCTCACTTTGGGAGACACCACTATGCTTGGTGGGGTTATGGACTAGGTATGAACATACGTGACATGGTCATATTTGAGTCTTAGGTTTTTCCTCTTAGCAGAGTAAAGGATGAACTGAAGTGAAAGAACCAAGACTGGTTACAGCCTCAGTAAAGGACGATAAGCTTATCTCAGGAGGAGCAGTCCAAAGGACTCCTGTCCAGCAAATGCAAAACCAACAGGACCATGATAAAGTCTTTGTCTAATTCTTCCTGGAGCCATTCTTTAAAACAATCGTGATGCCAGTGTCTTTCAGTAGCTTCAATTCAAAGAGAGCCCCCGACAATTTAATCTCATTATTTCTATCTTCTGTGTTTGAAATCAGAACCATCAGCATAATTTGGGGATGAAATAAATGTCTACAGAGCAGCTTGTAGTTAAAATCTTGTACACATTTTCTTAACAAGTATTTTAAAAATAACCACCTGCCAGACTCTTAAAACTATGTCCTAGATGCAGACTATTTGCAAATGTACAATACCAGACATGAAAATACTTCTGTTAAAGCAACTTATTCATACCTGAAGCCCAATTGCCATTCCATATAGCATTATTTCTATGAATAGAAAAACTACAAAATGTCTGAGTAATTAATCCTAAATAAATCCAAGATAATCAATCTCCAAGAAAACTTAGTAGAGCCTAACCATAAACCCACATGGCTGATCTATTACAGCTTTGGGTGCTTTATTTCATCTCCACAAATGCCTATAAAACAAGGCTTTCTGCTTTGTCCCGAGGGCATGAAAAATTATTAATCACTACTCAAGAGACCAGGGCATAAAATATGTATCATCTTCATTCCCTTTTTATGATTTGATCTAAATCTTAATCAAAGAGTAAAAGAGCATTTTTGTTTTTGAGTTGGTCCTTTCAGGCAAAAGGAAAATGTGAGTGATTTAATTCCATAGACCTTTATTCCCATACATCATCTACTACCACAGAGTGGAGAATTCGCTCAGTATCTCCGGTGCCGAACATCCGGGGATGGTGACCCACACAGCCGCCATCTTTCTGTGGTACGTTCCACCTTTGTTGTATCCTGAGTATTACAAGTTCAATGAGTTCAAAATCAAATTAATAATTATCCTTACACATCAGTTTTCTCCTTCCTGCTGAGTGGCTTCCTCTGAAATAACAACAATTACGTTACTACTGGATTATGTAGTGATTATCAATTACCAATTAGATGTAATTACCAATTCTGCGCTAGTTGTGTAATACTTGACGCTTGTCATCTTTTTGAGCCATCACATTCAGTGTGAAATTCACCATTTTATAGCTATCTGATGCTTAGAAAAATAAAGAAAAGTGACTTTTCTTATCAAGGCCGAATACGTTGTAAGTAGCAGAGTAACCAACACAGTGCTTCGTTCTCTACTGGAATCTATCACACTGTTTTAGCTTCCAGTTCTGCGTTGTGAGAATATTCCTCACCTTAGAAATCAGAGTTTTCCTTTCATTACAGATACAGAAAACATCAAATGCTTTCTTTCCCAGGGGCTTTTGCAGCTGAGAGATAGCACGATGCGTGTTCTAAGCTCTGTTTTTCAGGCGCACACGCTCCAGACTGAATCAAAGTACTATTCCAAGGAAGGAAGGTGTTAGGAACAGAAGGGGTTTAAGAGTAGTGACCCTATCTGTCCTCTAGATGATGAATGGCTTTAGCAGTGAATGGCTTTAGCAACAGGGTCCCAGAACCACCAGTGTTGGCATTGGTAAGACAACCTATGGTGTCCACCTCCACGAAGAAATGACAATTATGTCACCAAACAACTACTCTGGGCCATGATTACTTCAGATCCATAATCTCCATTCCTCTTTCTTTAGCACTCCCGGGGAATCTGTGAGCTGCACAATTTCGTTTGTAAATCCTTTTCTATTTACAGAAATAAACAATGATGTCTGTTGTTCACAACTGACACTCAGTCCTTAGCAATGTTCTACTTCTAACATTAATTTAAAATGTATTGTTCTCTTCCTTTTATTTATCTTTAACCCAGATTAAGCACATCTTTCAATTGTAGTGTTTATTGCTTATATTTAATATAATTATTGATGTGGTTGTGACAAACCTGCAACTTTGCTTTGTTTTGTGTTTATCTGACCCATTCTTCACCTCTGTTCTTTCTCTCCTGCCTTTTCTTGAATTATTTTTCCATTCATTCATTCATCCATAATAGTATTCCATTTTATTTTCCTTATTGCCTTTGAAATCCATCTCAACTGATATGTTCTTACCAGTTTCCGTTAAGTCTCACAAGATGTTTCATTAGGTTTTTGTATTGTGTTTTCATTTAGCATTGTACTCTTTATTCAACATGCAAGAATCTAATAATAGTGTTATTTTATTTACCACTTCCACTCTTTATGCTACTTTTAGGTTTTATTTCTTTATATTTGTAAATCCTACCACTTACATTTTAATCTTAATAGATTTTAAAAGAAACCTGAAGACGAAAACTTAGATTTTTGTACTTAACCATACATTTACACCTTCTTTAGCTTTTCCTTCTTTCCCATTGACCCAAACATCCAAGAATTATCAGCTCCTTTCAGCCACAAAAATTTCCTTTGGTGGTCATTGCAACCCAAGAGCACTGGGTTCCACAACAAATTCTGGAATTATTTGTATTTTACTGCATCTGTCAAAGATAACTTGGTGGTCCAGGCTGTTTTGCTTGTAAACTTTCCTTCTCTTATTTACTACTTTAAAGGTGTCATTCCATGATCTTTGGGTCCCTATTCCTGATGGAGTCAGCCATGGTCTGTTTCACAGATCTCCTGGAGATAACAGACATTTTTTATTTCTGTCTTAAAAGCTCTTTATCTTTAATTTAGATTTCAGAACTTTGAGGTGCCTGGTCTATGTATGCATGCCATAGTTATCTGGCTTGGTTTTTGTTTACACGGAATCAGTGGGCTTGCTGTTTTTGACCCAGTATGACAAATTTTTCAATTTTATTATCTTCAAACATTTTTCTGTCTCTTTTTCTCTCTCCCCTGCCTCTTGGACTTAAATTTTACTTATTAGGAGCTATTGAGTACTATCATACAGATCACTAAAACCATTTGATTTTGTTTTTTAACAATTTACAAGCAACAGATAAGCAGTACTGTCTCATGGAAAGAAATGTCTCAGGATTATGTTTCTTGTAATCTTGTCTTCGTCTTCACAGAAATATGTAATTTTAGTTTCTTTGCCTATTCTAGGTGACCTCATAGTTCTGACTTTTTAAAAAAGGACTCTATCATCTTCATTTTTAACTTCTTAGCTTGGTGCATAATCATTATCATAAAATTTCTGAAGGGAAAACATTTCTGAAGCCTGGTCCTGAGAAGGCCACAGACAGCTCTATATTTTTTCCACAGCTTCCACGTGTCCTGGCTTCCCGTGGGTTCTTTTTAGCACCTGAAACACACTGTCCAACTGTTTCGATCTTTGTGAAAGTTTCAGAAATATTTCTTCCAGTGTAGATCAAGTGAGTTTACTATTACTTTTTTAGGTAAGATGAAAAACAGCAATTTCAACAATCAGCACTTAAATGAGAAGAGCTATATTGCATTTAACGGAGAATGTTTTTATAGAAGATTAACATACACATACAGCAACAGCAATACTCTACTAGATTTCTTATCCAGCTCTTCAGACTTGCACAGACATCAGTTTTTCATCATACCTGCCCAGCTATTGTAGACCAGAATGTGGGTCGTGACTAGACAGTAGGACAGCTGCCAGGGTAGCAAAATCAGAATTCAGCTCTGTAAGTACACAAGAAAATCCAAATTCGTGTTCCCCTCTCCCACACACAGACATGTCTGGGACCCCGGCTGTGTAGAAGTTTTCCTCACAAAAGAAAGAATTCTGCAGCTGCTGCTCCAGCCAGTATAACCTGGTGTCTTCTGCCTCACTTCCGTCCGCCGCAGCTCCTCAGGGTGAGGGTGCAGGCCCACGAGACCGCCTGGTCACTTCAGCTGCCAGTCACCAGCACAAGCTGTGGCTTGCATGGCCGGCTATAATGAGGGGTTCCCACAGCCCCCCATCCTTGGGCTTGTTCAGGTTGCTAGCACGACTCATAGAACTCAGGGGAACGCTTTACCTACACTAACCCATTTATTATAAAGGATATTACAAAGAATGCAGATAAACAGGCTCGTGAAGAGCTGTGTAGGGTGAGTAATGACAGTAGGGGTGTGGAGCGTCCATGCCCTCTCTGGGCACACCACTCTACAGGAATGTGTGTGCTCAGCTGTCTGCAAGCCTCCCCACTGGCCCAGTCCTGCTGGGGTTTCACGGAGGTTTTGCTGCATAGGTATCACTCCAGTCTATCTCCCTTTGCCAGAAGCTGGGAGGTCAGGCTGAAAGTCCCCGCCCTCTAATGGTGTCTTAAGTGCTTCCACTGACCATCACCTGGAGACTCTGCTAAGCCCTGTAGTGGAATTTTCCAGTTTCTGAAAAATCTCTGGAATGTGCATTCTAGATTCCCTGGCCAACCTGGGCCGGAGAAGAAAGACTTCATTCATATCTCATATCATACACAGAGAGAGAGAGAGAGAGAGAGAGAGAGAGAGAGAAATAGGTAGTATAGTTATTAACTACTTACTTTTATGATTTAAGGACAATTCTGAGATGATTCGATTCAGTATTCATTCCCCTTTGTAAGAAATGTAGAGGTTCTGGCTTTACCACCATTGTTTCTCTAAGCGTGCAGGGATGTTTCCCAAAATCCCTTAGTTAATAGCATCAGATATCTGGAGGTATTATGTGGAGGGACCCACCAGAAGTAATCAAAATAGACAGAGCAAAGTGTAGTAGCAGAGCCTAGTATCCTGCTAAACAGCCAAAGGGCGATTTCTCTGCAGACGACAAAGCCAAGATTCCACTCTGTTTGTTGAGTGCATGAGAGTGAGCATAAGATGTCCCCTAGTAATCGCTAGACAGTAACATGGCTCTGCTTGGTATCACAAGGTACCCATCAGGACCCTTTGCTATATTCACCCACTTGGGTCCACCCATCAAAGTGGTAGGGCCACATTTTCTCTTTTGTACAATTTTGTGGGTTCTAAGCTGCTTCTTTTATATCCTCACTCCCCCAGTTTCCTTGCCGCCTCCTTGTGACTTTTCCTGGGAAAACATTCTTCCAGCTACCACTACCACCCCTTCTAGCTTTAGAAATATTCTGCAATCGTCTCCTCCTTCCCTCTGCAGCATGCATACTTACCATTTCTAGACCAGTCCTTGACTTCCAAATCAGAACTCATTTCTGGGGCTTTTATTTAGTGATACCCTTGGAGCATTAGGAAATTCAAGCAAAAACTCTGCACTATTAACTGGTGCTGCGGAAACTGCCAGCTGGCTCTTTCCCGTCTACATTCTTTGCTTAGAGGAAATGATTTTATTGCACTAAAGGGTCATCTAAAAGAAGACGGTTTTTAAAAGATGGTGAATTTTAGTCTGTAAAATTGTTTCCAATTATATTTGAATTCATTTTTCCCACTTTTGAACTCAAATGAGAGTATTGGGAAAGATTGTAGAACACTGCACTGCACCCATGATCATAAATACATAAAGGTTATTGCAGAGACAACGTCTCATCCATCCCATTCCAAAGTCCCCTCCCTCAACAGACACTCACATTCCCTCATCTGTCATCAGAGAACAATTTCATGCAGAGATATCATTAAGAACAATGCACTGATTGAAAATAGGATCTTTGAAACACCTGTCCAAGCTTCTGCGACTTAGATAATAACAAGAAATTGTGAAAATATGTTTCTTGGTGTTGCAAGGATAGACAAACTAGATTTGTTTGTCGTCAGCCTACCCCTTAGACTGTTTCTAATATTGATCCCCTTACAAATATCCTTCACCTGGGTTCCCACACATCTTTAGCAATTGTCCTCAGCTGGCCTTGGATTTTGTAGGCACAATGAAATTTCTGTTTATTGGATAATTATGAACCAGAATCATAAACTGGCTAGTTTTCTTAGAATCACTCTGTATTCACTTAATCTCTCATGCCACACAGCCAAATTAAGAAAAAAATATCTTCTTGAATGAATTTTCAGATGTGTTCAGAAACTATCCACCTTTTCCGTTTTGTCTTGGTTTAAGGCACCATCATCCCTTGCCTGGGTCTTGGATTACTGAGCAAACTTCTCACGGGACTCCATTTCTACTCAACTCAAACCCATTCTCTAACAGCAGGTGCTGAAAAACCTAAGTCAGGTCACATTAGTTCTCTACTGAAACTCTTCAACGGTTTTCTGCCTCGCTCCAAAGCGAGCCAAGTCTTCCCACTGCCCACAACGGTTTTCGTGGTCTCGCCTTGACACACTGACCACCTTAACCTCCTGCAACTTGCCTGAGTTACACCCTTTCCACCCTCTGTGCAGAGGCCTGCTGTCTTCCCTCAGCCAAGCCCCCGGCTGCATTTATTTCTCTACTCCAGAACAAACCTCCTGGAAGAGGAGAAAGGGCATGAGATTTGCATTCACAGGGAGCTGGGGCTGAACATTATTTCTATGTTTAACTTGATCTTACGCAAATACTTTCTCATTCTGAATTCTCGATCTTCTGCATAGTGTAGGTGGAGACAAGCACCTAGCTCACAGGATTGTTGGGAAGATTAAATAAAATAGCGAACGAGGGACCTGGCACAAAGCAGGAACCAGATGAAGGTCAGTGCCATTCTCTTTTCAATGTCATTGATGTCAGCATTACCAAAATGTGACATTTCTTTAAACTTCATTAAGTTAGTTGAGAAACTCTTGATCTAAAGTTATGCCCTCTTAATGCATCATTTTTCCTAACAGTACCTAGCTGCTAAGAAACAGGAAGCACTAGTACACTTGATTAGTACACTCAGTTAAAATACTTTTCTCAGAATGGTGTGCTGCTATTTATGTTCCTTTACTTTTATCTTTCCTTTCTTTCTTTTCTCTCTCTTCTCACTTCCCTCTTTCCCTTTATCTTTTGTCTTTTGTCTTCATTTTTATAACTTTGTATATAGGTTTCATTATGCTTTATCTGATAATTTAGTAAGAGGAAACGGAAGCACCACTAAGAGCTCTTTATTGTCACACTGCAAGAGCGAACTGCTGTTTTCTATTCCTTGTCATTTAAATATATGTCTTTTGCAAGCATCTGGTTGAGGAAATTAAGCCATCTGCTCTTTGATTTAAGAAAGAAAGAAAGAAAGAAAGAAGAAAGAAAGAAAGTCATTGAAAATAGTTCTTGATAGTTGGTATGAGCTCATTCTTATTAGTACACACTTTCTTGCCTCCCTTACTAATATTTTTAATAACAGACAAATATTCATTGAATTATATCTGTAATCATTACTTTTAAATAAAAATGTGACTCAAATCAAAACAAGCATCAAGTTGTTGAGTCATTTCTGTCTCCTGTGCCTACACCCTAAAAGTGAACCAGTTAAATGATCTAGGGCATGATTTGTATCAGAGAAAACACAGATTGATGCTACCACAAAATCAGAATAATTGGTGCTATCACAAATGGTGCTTGCATATCAAATTACTTCTGGACTCATAAAGGAATTATTGCCTTTCAGAAAACAAATCTAATTGCTACAGCTATATTGAACAAATTTCCAAAAAAGAATTACATTATTTGTTTGACACTTAAAAAATTATCTTGTATACAGTTTGGCAATATATTCCCAGATTGTATCATCACATTTTTGTAAATTATAAAATTGTATGTACTCTTTCACCTTTACCTAGCAGGTCTAAAAATTAGATGACTTCAGCATAATTTAATGTATTTAGCAGGAAACAAGACAGACCAGATCCCTGAAATCTTTGCTTCATAAAGAAATTTAATACTTGACCTTAAGAAAAATTTTACAAAACTGAATTTATGTCAAATATTTCTCTATGAGAATACACACAATGGCTATGTATATATATATATATATATATGTGTGTGTGTGTGTGTGTGTATATATATATTTATATATATAATATATATATATAATATATATATATATATATATATATATATATATATATACTGGAGAAAAATAAAAGTTCAAAACCACAGTAGAAGACTGGTAAATTAATGTAGATCCATAGAAGAAAACACCATGCCACTAAAAATCCAATTGAAGGACACTAAATGAAATAGAAATGGATTCAAATAATTTAAGTAACTGTAAAAAGCCAGCAAAATATTCCTCTACGAAACATTTTCATTTTATTTTTTAAACTTGTGTGTTTTGGTAGTTTCCTAGGCCATCAAAAATTTTCATAAACTATGGTAATTTTATGGCTTAAAGCAACAGAAACATATTCCGCTACAGTTGTGGAGGCCAGAAGTACTAACTCGAGGTGTCCACAGAGCTGGCTGCCTCTGGAGGCTCTGAGGGACCATCAGCTCCACACCATTGTCTTGGCTTCTGGTTGTCACCAGCTTCCTCGGCCACCCTTGGCTGTAGACCCATCATGCCCGTCTCTGCCTCCATCTTCAGATGTTGTCCTCTCTGTGTTTCTTTGTATGTGTTCTCTCCCAGTCTTATCCAGATATCAGTCATTGGGTTTCAGACCGAGCCTAATCAGGCAGGATCTTACTAATCAGGTCATCTTGCTAAATACATCTGCAAAGATTCCATTTTCAAGTGGAGTCATATTCTGCAGCTCCAAATGAACATGAATGGTGCGAGTACCTTATTCATTGCAAGATGAAGATAGATAGATAGATAGATAGATGATAGATAGATAGATAGATAGATAGATAGATAGAAAGAATAAAACTGGTAGGCACGGTCATGTGAATGTGTCCTCTAAAATCCATGTGTTCCTAAACAACCCAAACTACAATGTTGGGAGGCGGGGCCTGAGGGAGGTCTAGGTAACAAGGGTCCTGCCCTCCTGGATGGGTTAGTGCCACTGTGAGAACTATGCAGTCGTACACTCATTCTGTTCTGCTCTTTCACCACATGAAGACACAACAGTAGTCTTTCTTAGTCCTCCCACCTTTCACCATGTGAGCACACAGCAATTAGTCTCTCTGAGTTCATGGCAGTGCCTTGATCCGGATTTCTCAGCCTCCAGAACTACAAGAAATAAACTTCTATTCTTTATAAATTATTCGTCTATACATTTCTGCATAGCAGCATGAAATGGACTAGGACAGAAATGTGCACTCTCAAATGTTATGCCTAATTACTTTGGCAATGTGGAACTAAAATTACTTTCAATTCTTACTTTTAATTCTGTCTCCTTGCTTTGTTACATTCTCTAGTTTTTTAAGCATTGACCATGTATTCATTTTATTAAGGAAAATGCTATTTTAGAAATAGTCCTCCTAATAGCAATGAAAAGTAGAGGATCAGAATCATTTTTAAAAAACTATTGTTTTATTCATCAAAGAAATTTTGAGGTATCATCATGGTGAGAAAGGAAGTGTCCCTTGACTTAAGCAGATTTTGAAAAAAAAATTAAATTTCAACACTCCACCTAAAAATCACTTTTAAAACCATTTAATAGTGCATTAATATTTCATAGAAAATAGTATTATTCCATTTTTCAGATAAGCAAAGTAGAAAAAGTATATAATATCTTCCAAAATTCACACACATAAAAGAAGATAGCAAGAAGGTAAAAGGTAACTTCAGCCTAACTTTTACAATACAGCATAATTAAAGAGCATTTCAGTGAAGTCAACTGAACAAAACTAGTAACTGGATGGAAAGAGAAACAGGAAGCAGAGGAACAATAGTTAGAGATGAATAGTACAATGAGAACAAAGAGATAAACATATATAATTAAATATACTAAAAATATAAATATATATAACATCATACATATATGACATCATATATGAATTGTATCCCTTTAAATTTTATAATTTGAAGCCCTAATCCCCAGTGCCTCAGAATATCACTGTATTTGGAGACCTAGTTTTTAAAGAAGTAATTAAGCTAAACTGAAATTGATATAGTGAACCCAAATCTAATATGATTGGTGTCCTTCTTGGGAGAGAAAATTATGATACTGGCATTCAAATAAGGAAAATCATGTGAAGACATAGAGGGATGATGGCCAACCAAAAGCCAAAGCAACAAGTCTCAAGATAAACGGTCTTAGTTACTTCCTTTTCACTGGGACAAAATACCTAACAATCACAAGTTTAAGCAGTAGTGGTTTATTTTATCTCAGTTTCTAGAGGTTTAATCCATAGTAGGTTCCAAGGCATAGTAGGTTCCAATCAGTCCCATAGATTGGTTCCAAGGCAGTGCAGCATGGCAGAGGTGAAACAGTCAATGGAAGAGCAGACAAAAATCACCAGCAGCAAGCCTCCCTTTCCCTTTTTATTTCATTCAGGCTACAAGCCTATTGGTTGGTGCCACTTACACCCAAAGTCAGTCTTCTGTCCTCCTTAAATCCATTCAGTCACACCCAGAACTATACTAATTGAATCAGTGGGCTCATCAGGATCATGTACTGATGATCTAGTATCACACACTGGTGATCCAGTCCTTCCTCAAAGCTCCACCTATGAGCACATGAGGCTCTCTGGGGACATCTAGACACAAGCCATAACGTCAACCCTCCTGATACTTTCATTTCAGACTTCCAGCTTCCAGAATTATGAGAAAATAAATCTGTTCACTAAACCACCCAATGTATAGTATGCTAATGATTGTAACTTGACTACACTAAACTTTTTTAATGAAATAGCAAAACTTGGTTGCCAGTTAGGATATTGAACCAGGGCTGAAAAAGGAGATGTTCAATAGAACTCTGAAACCTTAGAACTGCTACTGAAAAGAGATGGGGTATATTCTAGACATGCCAATTATACTTCTTTATGATTACTCCTAAATTCTAATCCTTGTTGGGCCAGAATTTATTTCTGCGGTTAATGGAAAACTCAGTAACTTATAGAAAATTCTTTCATAATATAATGGCAATTCAATTAAGTTTAGGAGGGAATTATATACTTTCTAGACATTTTGAGATGATAGTGTGTGTTAGGTTTCTGACAATCACAAAGTTCTTTTGAAAGCTTCTGCTCTTTTTAAAAGTTTTTAATAACATTTTTAATTATTTATAAAATAGTTTTACAACTAAATATATGCCGTCAAGATTCAATGACAGTTAAAATATTTTTATATTTTCCTTTACTCATCTTTTTCTTAAAGAACAGAAATAAAAATTTGACTTGCAGTTTATTCTAATACATATTTTTCTTTCTGCTGACCTATTTTTAAGTTTTATGTAACTTTATGGAATGTATACTATGATTTCCTAAAAACGTAGAATTGTAAGGCTTTCCCCTCCCCCTCAACATTCTGATGTTGCAATTTATCCTTGGTTTTTTTTTTTTTTTTTTGGTACCGGGGATCGAACTCATGACCTTGCGCTTGCCAGGCAGGCGCTTAAGCCACTGAGCTAAATCCCCAGCCCTTTTTATTTATTTATTTTTAATTTTATCCTTGTTATAAATGTAGAACTTCTGTAAATCTGCTGAAGCACAACTTACTGTGTGGATAAACTAAAGGATTTTTCTTAAAAAATTCTCCTGTTGATAGAAAGTCAGTTTGTTGCTGTTTATACTTAGTTTTGATTTTTTTTTTTTGCTTTTCTTAAAGCTATTCATAAAGCAGCAAAGACTACCTGTGCATTTGTGTCCTTTGTGTGCACGCAACTGTCTCTTTTTAAGTTTCCTCAGCTCGTTGCACAGATAACTCCTCCAGCCTTTACTGAGAGTACTTGTGGGTTACTGCTGCAAACGTCTTCCAGAGACAGTGTCAGCCCTATGATAGATTTGCTAATATATGCTACATAAAAAGTGACATTCACTTTTACCTGTAACTTTCACTTGGATATGAATTCAAGTCTCCAGATGTTGGGTGCCATGCTTCATTTAGCAGGAAATCATATTAAAAGGATTGCAGAGTCCTTGGATAAATTAGTGGATAATACAAGAAGACCATTATACATTCCATTAATCATTATATTGCTTGAGGAAGGAAACATAAAACCTTTG
>PVJX010015087.1:0-43382 GCA_004027295.1 Dolichotis patagonum
TTCTGTTTGTTTCTTATATTGTTCTTTGAGGGATTCTATCTGTTTGCTTTGTTCCTCTAATTTTTTAGCTGTGTTTTCACTAGATGCGTTCACTATTTCTTTCACTGTTTTTATCAATTCTTCTTTTACCTGGGCATGTATTTCTGGTTTGAATTTCTCCATAGCTTTCCCTATTTGCATATTTATTTCATTTGATATCCTTTCAGACATTTCAGGTGTATGGCTTCTTTTTTCTTCTATGTACACAGCTTCTAAGCTTTCTTGGGGAGGGCTAGGGCTTTGAGCCTGCCTTTTGGTCTTTCCTTTTGTCATTTTTCTGTATTTCCTTACTTTGAGTGGTATTCCAAAGCTTTCTCTGCTTATGTGGCAAATTACCTGTTACACCCTCAGTTCCTGGAGGGGCAGTGGCTCCCCCACAGGCTCCTGGCTTCCTCACAGGGTCCTAACTCCCCTCTGTGGGCTGCCGGCTCCCTAAGTTGTAAGGGGAATGCTGGGTGTGGCCACCCCGGAGCCTGTGGAATCTCAGGCAGGCCAGGCCTCTGTGCCTTGTCCCAGGCAGGTCTCCAGGAGGTTCCCTGCAAGTGAAGGGCCTACAGGTCCCAAAGAGTCAAGCCAGAATGTTGGTTTCTGAAAAGTTCCCGGTCCCAAACAGACCTGGCCAAGATGCCAGTCTCCACAATATTCCCAAACCAAACAGCCCGGGCCACTCTGCGGGTCCGAGAGTTTCGGGTCCCAAAGAGACAGCCTGAGATGCTGCTTTCTGGGAGACTTCCTGGGGGTGAAGGGCGGGGCTACGGGCCCAAACAGACCTGGCCGAGATGCCGATCTCCAGGCAGTTCCCTGCGGATGAAGGGCGTGCTTACCAGTCCCAAAGAGCCGCGCCGAGATGCAGGTCTGTGCAGACTTTTGATCCAAACAGCCCAGGCCACTCTACGGGTCCGAAAGTTTCGAGCATTTTATTAATTATATTGTTGCATTGAATCTTGTTTGAAGATTGAGTTCTAAAATCAGAGTTAAGCTGAAAATTTAATAATTTTTTAAAGAAATTACCTTTCAAGCATTAGAATTAAGGACTGTTAGCTAGTCCCTCTTAGGGTCGTGGTGCTACTGTAACAGAAGAGAACAAATGAACAACTTTCTCACATTCTTTCCAAGGCTACCCCTAGGGGCAGGCAGGCAAAGTCTTCTCCACATAAAAACTGTTACTCTTCTCTTTATTTTCTGAATAAAATGATAAATTGGAATTGCACTTGATTATGTTTTAACTCCACAATAAGAATTAAGCTCCTGAATTTCTTGAACCTCAAACTCCTAAAATAAGGGTATAGTGTTCTATATTATTAAAATAATTTGGAGGGACAAGAAATTAAAGCTTAAGAAAACTGGTGCTCTGGAGAAAAACCACCCCTTCAACCATAGATTGTCAACCATCGACAGTAAGTATAATTACACAAACCTCTGGGGCATTACAAGCTAACAAACTTGTTGTTTAGTTCAGGTTCTGTTTCTATAACAAAATACCTGACCCTGGGTGTTTATAAAGAAAAAAGGTCTACACATCACATGGTGACTGAGAATTAGAACAGGAAACAGCTTGGGTACAGAAAGGGCCAAGTGTATGGTGTAGCCTTACTTTATAACTAGCTGTTCCCTTGTGTAGCCTTACTTTATAACTAGCTGTTCATGCAGAGAGGCCAGCATCATTCCTTCTGAGAGCCTTGTCCCCAGAGACTTAGCCACCTTCCACCAGGATCCATCTCCTAAAGATTCCACCACCTTTCAAGATCGCCACACTGAAGACAAAGTCTTCTGGGTGTGGACCTATGGGAGATGAGCCACATACAATCCATGGCACTTAGGTTTTTACAATAATTAAGAATTGCAGAGACCATCAAGGATAGGAAAGGCAGATTTGAGTGATTTGCATTATAACTGAGGGATGTCAAATATTTGCACATTGAAAAAAACATATTAAAGGGGTTTGGGAACATAGCTCATGAGTTCAATCCCCAATATCACCAAAAAATTTTAAAATATTGGTGCAATTAATTAGCAAAATAGTGAAGTTCAGCATTTCTGTGGACAGTATTTGGGGGGGTCTTTTTGAGACAGGGTTTCACTGTGCAGTTCAGACTGGCCTACAATTCACTTTGTAGCCCAAACTGGCCTCAAATTCTGTGATCCTCCTGCCACAGCCTCAAGAGAGCTGGAATTACAGGTGTACACTACCACACCTGGCTGTATTTTCTACTTACAAAAAACCAAATATTATTTACTATTTGTTCCCATTATTTATCCCAAGTTGAAATAGATACATTTCTTTTTCTGTGTATAAATTGTATAATCAAATATTATTCTGGTCATTTATCTTTATTTTAAATATGATGCTACAAATGTGTTTTATGACTTCTAAAGAAGACAAAACTGAAAATTTTATATCTATACAGGCTTAAGACTTGCATGTTAACTTTGGTCGGATCTAACGTATAATCTTGGTTTGCATCACATTAATAAAAATTGCAGTTGAAGGTATATAGATAATTGACCTCATGCCTTTTATTAATGTAAATAATAAAGACATATTTGCAAAGCCAGGAGATGGAAGCAATAACCAAATCAACAAACATCAACTATCTATTGTTCCCTGGCAATTTCGACACCTGGACTAGCCCCTCACTGAAGGCCACAAAGGAAAAGATATCCTTATCACAAATATTCCTCAATAACCAGGTCTGTATATAAGACAATGGCTACACTATCTAAATATTAATATTAGATCTAGATTTCCATAACAACAAATTTCCTTGGTCAAATCTAAAAAGGACCATCTAGGACAATTTTGTCACTTGTTTTAATAGCATTTAGAATTTTCAATTTTTTTTTTTTTTGAGACAGGGTCTCATTATGCAGTTCAGTCTGGTCTTGTGCTCACTTTGTAACCCAGGCTGCTCTTGAACCTGCAGTGATCCTTCTGCCTCAGCCTCCCGAGTGCTGAGACTACAGGTGTGCACCACCATGCCCAGCTTCAAAATTATTTTTATATTCAGTTGAACTATACTCAAATAGAGAAGAAATGGGAGAATCTGGCATTATAGGTCTGAAAACATGGAGAACATCAATAAATACAAATAAAACTATGATACATATAATGAACAGGAAATTTCTTAATTGGTTCAAAATCTGACTCTCAGATGCATTATGGGAGCAGAGGCTGTGCATGGCAGAAGTAAAGAAATTGATGATCATGAACTTTGTATTAATCCTATTTTGAGGAACATTTGACTCAACAAAATTACCTTTAACATCCATAAGATAACAATGTAAGGTGACCAGTACTATATATAATTTTAAATTAATATTTTTAAATACATAAGATTTTATAAGTGAAGCAAATAAAATGACTGGATTTTGTGAATGTTTCTTTAGGTGTTACTAATAATGCAAAAACGGTTGATAATTGAAGCAATTCTGTGGATGATTCATACTACAATGCAATAGCCAAGTAAATTAGGTAACTCATCCATAAATCAGTACTGCCCCATTCTCTTGTCCCGTTATTGTATCACACATCAACATATTTTTCTTATTATAAGAATCCTCCCTTATCAACGGTTTTGTTTTCACAGTTTCAGTTACCAAGGTCAACCAGGATCTGAAAACATTAAACATAAAGCTCTAGCAATAAAACATGTGTAAGTGCTAAGTAACATTTATTAGAGTTCACTGTCACAATTATTCTATTAGAATATAGGGAGTATTAGAATATATCTTCCATGGGTAAGGAGGATAAATATAATCTTAATTGCAATGACTATGCCTAACTTTTAAATAATATGCAAATAAATCTCACTGCAGTAGAAAAATAGCAAATAATCATTAACGATAGAAAAACAGCATTATGCTTGCAGTGTCAGCGCTCTCCTCATCTCGGCCCAGCATTTCGGCACTTATTATTCATGCATATTTATACAGATAATACTATTTTTATTAAAAAATGAGAAATGCTGTCCAAAGCGTTTAGAAACCTACTCTTCTCACTAAATGGCAGATCACTCACATAATTTCATTGTGAATAAACTGTGTGTGGAAGCCAAGGAAGCAAGGTGGGAGGTTCGGTTCTGCTCACACAGGCTGGAAGATAACCTGAGGGCAATGCCAAGGGCAGAGGCGTCCTGCCCTGCTCTGAGTTAGAGCTTGGAGCAGGGACAGAGAGGCTCCTGCAATACCCCACTAATGGAGACGGTGGAGAGAGCAGGTTCCCGAGGCTCACCTGTGCTCCTCTGTGGTACAGATGGTGAGAGTGAAGGCCCAGGAACTGACACCCGTGGGGCCATCACAGACAGTGGCGGTGGAGAAGGGTGAGCTGACCCCATCGTCTACTAGGCAGGAGTCCAGATAGAGAACAGGGCAGAAACTCAGAAGGGACTGGAGTGAAGCAGAGACTGCCAAGTTCAGTCAGGGAGAACCACCGGGCGGGCTCTGGTCAATCTGCAAGTGACCGACCATGAGTTACACCGCAGGCAGATAGCACTTGAGCCAGCACAGACAGAGCTAGCAGCAACCCTGCAGAGAAGAAGACAAAACCTGTGAAACCGGAAACCCCTCTTCACCCCCAAAGCCACAAGGTCACAAAGCCACATTCTGCCAAGTGAAATCTAGAAGCCCAACATCTCACCCCAAAGCGAGTAGACATTTACCCAGAGATGATTTAAATTGTTAACAGGATCACATTTTCAACCGGAAAGGGCTGAAGCCAGCTGTTTCCTGGTCGTCCAGCAGGTGGAGCCTGTGATGAAGATCAGGTCCGTTTTAAACAACGAAAATTTCAGACAAACCAGGGAACTATAAATCCTCTCCACTTCTGACTTACAGAGTGAATACACACATCGTCCAACGCGAAAGCATGATTTCTCTTTGAGTTGGTCCATACTTGATATTTCATGACACCAGTGTTCTATCCACTCTCTATCTTAGTTCTTTCCAACCATAAGCAGCCCTTTCCTCTTCTGAATTGTTATCCTACAATTGTTCTCAAAATGTAGTTTCTGACCATCCACACTGGTGCCACCTGGGGAAGCTTGTTAGAAAGGCAAATTACTGCACCCACCGTGTATCAGAAGCTCTGGGGGAAAGAGAGGTCTCCATCTTCATTCATTGTTAAGTATTCTGATGATTGCTAAAATGTGAGAACCATTGTCATAGTACATTGTGCCTCTTTTACAAGGTCTAGCAATTCTAGTATTAGTGTTTTACTCTTATTATCCTATGGCCCTGGCGTTTGAATACTCTTCATAAATATATACTTTCTGTCCTTGTTGCAGACATCTATGGACTGCTGAGTCATCCTCCTCAGTTCCTTGAAAATTTACCACTTGGCTCACTGTTACGCTTGTCAACACTATTCTGGCTAAAACTCGTATTTTCAATATCTATGGAAATTATATTTCTCATACCGTGGCATCGCAATCTGTATTAGTGAGGTTTGTGTCACTGTCACCCAATACCTGAGAAAAACAAGGTAAGAAAGGAAAGGTTTATTGTGGCTCATGGTTTTGGAGGCTTCAGCCCTTGGTCAGCAGGCCCCATTGCTTTTAGGCCTGCGACAGGGCAAGACTATCGTGGCAGAAGGGTGTGGTAGAGGAGATGCTGGAAACCAGCTCTCCCAAGGTCTGTGAGTTCCCACGGTCACACCTCCATGATCCACTCCCTGCAGCTGGGCCCCACTTCCTGGTTCCATTATTTCCCATATCATTATCAGATTGTGATCTCATCAGTGGGATAATCCACTGGTGAAATTTGAGCACTCATCATTCAATCTCTTCCTCAAAAGCCCATGACAGCAACTGAGCCTTTAACACAATGAGCCCAGGGGATGCATATCCAAGCCGTAACACAACCTCACTTCCTTCTCTCCGCTGAAGTCCCTCACTCTACCGACCAATAATTGCAACTCATAATGTCAGTTTCAAGCAGATTAATCCCTTATTATATTTACATCTCATCTTTCTACTTGCACTCTCTAAACTCCGTAGTTCAACAGCCTTCAAAGCTCCAAACTCCACAGACTCACTACTATTTTGTGGTATCCCACCTCTCATGAGTCTTGTTTCCTGTTCTTACTCATTTGGATTAGTTGATCATCATAATCGCTCCCATTTACTACCCTCAACTCTTTTTTTGTCTTCTCCCTGTTTGTATTATTCACTGGAAGAACCTTAATTAAATAATGTTCAGCCTGCTGTATAGCTGCCCTCCTAACTACAGTAGTATAGAAAAACATAAAACCACTCTGAATGGCCTCGTTCTATACTCCTAAGCACTGAACTTCAAGCGAGTACGGCCGTCAGTGCATTCTTTTAGTCCAATCTCTTAGATGACCATGTCATATGTTCTTCTCCCTCCCCTCCCCAAATGTCTCATCCCCTCTGCAATCCTTACTCTCCTCCTGCTGATGACCTTGCTTTTCCTATTAGTGGAAAAAATACAAGCAGTCAAAGCAGAATTTCCACAGGTATCCACTGACACACGGACTGATAGTTCCTCCCATCCTGTTATAAACTCACGCCTTCCCCCAAAATGATTGAAAAAAGTATGTATTGTGTTTTCTGTCCCCAGTTTTCCTCCTTCCATTCAGTTTTGAACCCTTTGGCTCTACCCTCATTAATCCACTTAAACTTTTCACTTCAAGGTTAACCTATGACCTTCATGGTGCTAAACGCATGATCAGTTTTCTGCTTTCATCTTGCTCAATTTACCAGGAGATTTCTGCACACTTGATAACTCCCTTCTCTTTGCTACATTTTCTTGGATTCTATGACCTCACGCTTTCTTGGTTTTCGTTGTACTTCACTTCTTCCCAGTCTTTGTTGATGCTTTCTCCTTACCTCTCCAAATCTAAACAATGAAGTATCTGAGAGATGAGACCCCAGGCCTCTTCTGTTCTTAGATTACCATCACTCACAAATTTTCCACTTCAACTTGAACTCCAAAGTCTACCCAACTTCCTAACCATCTGTACTTGTTTATCCAAGTATCTTTCAGACTTAACGCTCAGCAACATTTGACAGGAGATAGCTCTTGCGGCTGTGTGAAGAAAGGATCCATGTAGAACACGAAAAGCTGTAGGAGTTAGATAGCTACTACATGATAATGGGTGGGTGGCATATACGGCGCAGATACACTGGGCAGAGGGACAATTTATGTCTTGACTAAAACAGCAGGACATGAGAAAAGATGTCATTGCACTACTAAGATGGTATGTAATTTAAAATCTAAGAACTTTTTATCTGGAATTTTCCATTTAATATTTTTGGACTTCAGCTGCCCTCAGAAAACTAAAACTAGAACATGAAACTGCAGATCAAGGAGGAGACTATTTTGCACTAGGTAAGAAATAATGTTGGTGCGAACTGGTAGTGGTAGAGATGAAAATAAGAAGATTCATTTAAAAGTAGTTTAAGGTTAAAATCAGAAGACTTGGTGACGGATTGAATGGCAGTAGAGAAGGAGAGAAAGAATCAAAGGTGGCTCTCAGGTTGTGGGCTTCACACTAGGAAAAAGAATAAAGCCACTAAACACGGTATAAAAAACGGGCAAATAAGCCTGGATTTTTAAAGAACTAGACAGATACGAGTTCAGTTTTGAACTCCGTAAGATTCAGGTGATTGACATAAGTGATCTAACTGATAATGTTAATAAATGAGTTCAGGTGCATAAAGCTGACATTTGCAAGATGAGACTGCATTAAAAATACAAAATTATCTTAAGTACTGCTGAGCAATAAAGTCAAATAAGAACCAAATAGTGTCCTTGAAACGAAGCAACTTGGAGACCATTAATAACTTCGACAAAAACAGTTTTGGTGAATCCTGTGGGGTTTAAAGGAATCCAGAAAATAAGCAAAGGGATGGGTCTTCCAAGAAGGTGGGACATCCCTATCATTGAAAGAAAAGGTGCAGAAATGTGTATGTTCACAGGGGTCTGATAGAAGAACAGAGAGGTCAGTTATGTGCCAGTTTGTCCTCGACTAGGATGAAGGAGAACAGGTGACAAGTGGCAGGATTAAAGAAAGAGGAAATAGGCAAAAATAATCACAGAGCTTGTGGTGGGGGTCCTTGTGAGAAAAGATATTCATGAAACAGAGAATGAATAGATTGACAACTTCCTCAGAAAGTAACCCTTGCTATGAGAGAGTGTTAGGATGTTTTGTAAGTAATAATGTTCAAATTTCATTTTTGCTTTTATTCAGAATCAAAGGGTCCACGGAAAATGAATGCATTCAGGAAATCATATAACTATGTAAATAAAATAAACGTCAACTTTGTGTTGAAATGTTAGCACTAGATTTATTATCTTGAAAAAAATACCAATTGCCTACGATGGAAACAATAAGGAAAAATACTAATCAGCAGGAATTCTGTTAATTGTCCCTTAGGCAAAACTATTTCCTTTCTTTGAAATCTATCTGGAAAGTCTCACAGGGTAAGGAGTTTGCTGCAAACCAAAGGTAGGAACACAAGTTATGAGACAAACAGAGGAAATGTTTCCGTCATGCATCTGTCAGTCAGCAAAATGACCCATTCAGACCATACAAAAGTCTTATCTGCTGCTCACTGGCATTCAGGTTCTGGCTATTTCTCTTCCCCTTCCCTCAAGCAGGGACATTTAGTCACTGGAATCAGGAACTTGGAATGTGCGAGAGGCATTGAAACTCAACTAGCTCATGGCTCTCTGATGAGGTAACCAATTTTATATAAATCACAAGGAACCCATGTGCCAGTCTCTGGTGGCAGAGAATCCCGTAGCTGTTAAGAACACTCACTCCTTAAGGAGGACAACTGTCCTCTTCAGCCACCTGAATTCATCTCCCTGATGTTTCCAGCTCTTTGTGACAAACAGAGAAAGAGAGAGAGAGAGAGAGAGAGAGAGAGAGAGAGAGAGAGAGAGAGAGAGAGAGAGAGAGAAACAGGCAGACAGACAGACAGACAGACAGACAGAGCAAGCCAGGGCTGTAGCACAATGCAAATACCCCACATCATCTTACTGCTACTTACTTTTCAGAATCCTCAGATATCTACTCCCTGTATTCTTTGCAAGTTCTTAGCGGCACAGTGTACGAGAGACTGAAGCACCTGTCTTGGACAGATTTAAACATTGAAACTTCAGTGGGTCAGAAAAGTTTCTCCTCTCCTCTTCTTTTTCATTCATCCTCAGAAACTGGAGTTTTGATACCAAAGAGACTGGAGAAGCAGCAGTAGGACAAAGATAGCGTCTGCTGCAGCCCTTCAGGCTGAGGTACCCGACTGTTCCCCAGCTTCCCGTCTTCCATCTTTTAAAGGAAATTACAGAAGTCATGTTCATTCACATGAACGTCAATGTGCACATCTGAAGAGGGTATTACACTACATGACCACAATCCTATTATCACACCTCACTCAGGTAACACTAATTTTATATTTCAAGTGCATGTGCTTCCAGTTTTCCCCAATATGTGACCAAATGTTAATATTTCAAAAGATTACAATAGTGTTGTAGGGCCAGACTTTGCCAACATCTCTTCAGAAAAGGCCACAATCCCCTCCATGTACAATCGAACACAATCTCAACCTTAGTTCTGGTCTTAACATCTCTTTCTCACTTGGTGCTTCCCCTTTTTTGGCATCCTGATGTTATAGAACAGAGAAACCACAGATAAGTTTTAAAACTTCTCATGGATAATTAAGGAATTAATCACACTTTCCTCTGTTACTAATAAAAAACTATTATATGTTGAGTTAGAAATAATTCCTCAAGAGGGCGTTTTCAATCTGCCAGGCATGACCATTCATTGACTATGAAATCAGTTTATTGCATCCAGAACAGAATCTCTGAATAAAGAAAGAATGGAAGAGAAACTTTCAAAGCACATTCTATGTAGTAAGGTCAGTGCTATTTTATGGTATTGTGTTTTTAGTTCTGTGAATGTAAGTACATTTGTAAGCTGAAGATACTTCTGAGAAATGTGTCGGGTGATTTCATCATTCTGGGAACACTGTAGAGTGTACTCATGCAAACTAAAACTCCATGATGTCACGAGGTGATATAATCTTATGGGCCTATCATCATGTTTGCAGTGTGTGGTGACCAAAACCACAATTATGCCACTTATGACTGTATAACCAATATGAGTTGCAATAGAAAGTCATTTCTTCTGCTGTGACGATTCAGAAGAAGAATAATTCTCATACATTGCTGGTGGGAATGTAAATTAGTACAACCATTGTGGAAGACAGTATCCAACTTCCTCATAAAACCAGCATTAGAACTACCATATAATCCAGTAATCTCATTACCGGATTTACACTCAAAGGAAATGAAACCAGAATGTGAGACAGCTGTGCCTCCGTGACTACTGTGGCACAGTGCACAGTAACTGAGAAGAGGAATCAACCAAGTGACCATCAGTGGATTAATGAATAAGAAAATATTGTATATGTGCCTGATGGACTATTATCCACCTCTAAAGAAGCATGAAAGTCTGTCATTTACACTTATATGGATGGAACTGGAGGACATTAATATTAAGTGAAATAAATCAGGCACAATAGAATAGAACAGTGGTTTCCAGAGCCTGAAGGTGAGGGAGGGATGAGGAGAGGATGTATGACAAATACAAGGGTGCAGTTGGCTAGGAGGAATGACTTCTAATATTTGATGGCACAATAGGATAACTACAGTTGATAATAATGGAACATTTCCAAATACTTTGTAAAAAGAATTCTTAATGTTCCTACACAAAAATAATGAATATCTGAGGTGGTGGATATGCTGGTTACCTGATTGAATCATTACACATTGCATTCATGTATTGAAGTATCACACTGTACCCCATAAATAGGCACCATTACTACCTACCAATTAAAAATAAAAATATCTTTTAAAAAGAAATATATGTCTTACAGCATGTTCTAGTCATGAATTTTGACAGCTATAGCTTCACAGGAAATCTGAAGTGGTGCTGTACCTTAGGAAGCTAATTCCTTTTCTAACATCTACCGGGAATGACTGGGAGGCAGAGGGCCCTCCCTTATCTCTGACTGACATGAGATTTTTCTACTGAGACAGTGAGAAAGATTAGCAGCGCACCCACTGATCAGCTGAGAAACCGGGCTTCCACTGATACAGTCTTATAATACTGTGAAATCAGATGGTGAGATCTCAAGAAAGTGAAGAGGGTGCGTGTGTGGAATCTTCAACCATTGATCATATGTGTAAGGGGGCATGCATATGTGCAGAGTAGTGTGCAGGGCAACCCATTGAAAATCATGCAGACTGTTGAAGTTAGTAAACGATTGGGCCCTGGAGCTCAATATAACCCCTGTTCTTTGCTTATTAGTTGGTTGTTTTTGTGAATGTTAACGGCTTTTGAGACAGGAGAGATACTTTTATTTTGAGCATCTCTTGAGACAGAGATACTCCCCAAGAGATGTTTTAATTTTTCTCCCACAGCTGACCCAAATGCCTTGCAGTCAACCTGGCTGCACCTGGTGCTCCTATGACTCTGCCCTGCAGCCTCTCTGGATGACCCTGCCCCTCTTCAGCCTCCCCTCATTCAGGTCTGTAAGGGGTCCCTCTCCCGTCCATTACCAAACAGGAAGCCTGACACTGTGCATGCACAAGCTCGTCTCTTCTCCTCTGTAAGCAACCCACCCTTAGTGGGTTCAGCCCGGCCCTTTCCTGCCTTCTGCTGCAACGTACACCCCACTAAAGCCTCTTCTGGATGGCGTAGTCTTAGCGATTCGTGATTACTCTCTCCAACAGAGGATAGTGCACTGGTACACTTGGAGCTGGTCACACCACAGGCCACTGGCATCAAAATCTAACAGCAGCCAGGGCTGGTGACGCTAAAGACAGCAGAGAACAAAGGAGGGCAATGAAGACAACCAGGAGCCACTGTTTCTGGAAGCCAGAAGAGTTCCTGTGACCTACTGGTAGCTGCTGGCTCTGAACAGCTAGAAAGGCGGTGAGCATGGAGAAAGCTTCCGCTCCAAGACTTTCAAAGCCCAGGGCTGTTAACAATAGAGCTATCCCAATTCAGTACAAGTTGAACCACAACCACAAGCTGACTGGAGACATCTTGCGGTCTCTACCCTCTCGAGGGTCCGTCCCAAGGAAGAGGGTGGACAACAGTGATGGTCATCGGCAGCCTCAAGAACAAACCCGTTTGATTTCCATCTCATGTACAGCTAGGAAGTCACAGCAGCCAGTGACCCTCTGAGCTTATTCGTGTCATCTATTAACGGGAAGGAAAGCAGTTATTATCTCTTAGGACTGCTCAGATGATTAAATGAGTCAGTACATCTGGAGAACTTAACGTAGTCTCTAGCAAACTACGTTAAAAGCACATGTTAATTTTGAGGGATTTGTAGAAGCAAAAGGAACAATAAGGGATAATGAGACGACTAAACAAGGCAAAGTACAATGTCTTTTACAATACATTTATAATATTTTTGTCACGTACTTATGATTCACTGCCAACACATCCCTGAAAACGCTTCCATTCTGTTCTCTAATTGAAAATGTCAATTTTTAGTCATACTGATTTGGTCAAAATTACCTTCATCCATATCATTTGGAGACAAATGAGAAATACTGAATTGAGAAGGTTGAATGTTGACTTACAAAAAAGACTGATTTTTTTTTAATCTAATCTAAAACTTCCCTTAGTTTAAAACTATTTCAGTGTGACTCTTTCTCTTTGGCAAGAAGGAGGGTTGGCTTCCCGGGTGGGACTACAACTATTTCTCTATATTTTTTTTTGTTTTCTTTTTTTTTTTTATTTAAAGAGGAAAAAAACAAAACAAAATAAAACAGAATAAAGGGTAGCGACAATACAGTATTTCAAGGAAAAAAGGAGGAGTACAACAGCAATAAAACCTCAGAAATTATTACTTGACTAATTACATACTGACTTCTTTGAAATAACTATTTCTCTATTAAGTATGCTCTGGGACCAAGGGACATGCAGTTCCCAAATCAGGTCCCAGATTCCACACAAGAGCACCAGGATGAGTGGAAAAGGACAGTATACCTTTCCTAGCAGGCCCGCAAATCTGCAGGAGAATCTTGTTGTCAAAGTACAACTCAGGGTTAGATGTCACCCCACTCACTAAGGATAACTTTGTTTTTCTGCCGTAACTCAGGAACAATTAACATGCCAGACAGTGACAATATATTGTCCTTGTTCAACAGACACATTTGTCCTGCCTCCCAAAGCCTGAGAGAGGAGAGCAAAATCACACTTTTAATCTCTTTTTTAACTTCTGTAGCTCATTAGCCGAATCACTACAGAAGCCTAAATGAAAACCAGTGTTGATTACACTCTTATTTCTAATTGCTTACAGGCTATAATCATGGCCACTTCCAACATGTAACAGCTATAAACAAATATCCTGAAGTTTAAGTGGTATTTTAGTGTAAGTTAGTTCTAGGATTCTTTAAGTCATTCTTTAACCCTAGTTTCTGTTTTAGAAATTGGATAAAGGTATTTGTAGCTCATTCTTAATTTTTACTTTTAAATCTGGTATAAGCATCCAGCCCTTGGGAGGGTTGGATGGATATATTTTAGACTGTTTGTCTTGTTGATTCTCCTTTCTTGAAGTCCCTGCTCAAAGGGAGACCTCCAACAACTTTTCACCAGCCTTTCCTCTCTTATGGCCAGTTCCACAGTCTCCCGGGAAGTGTGATTCCAAAGAAAGAAAGAGAAAGAAAATTTTTCACATATTTTTAACTATTTATATGCAGTATGCCTCCAGTATCTACAATGTGAAATATACCAGCTATAATTTGATACCTCATACATTTTAAATATTATTAACAAATGCCTAGAAATAACTAACTTCTGGAAAAGCACAAATAAAGCAATTATATTCTGTCTTTATGATAAGTAAAGCAAATGTTGAAAGATTGTACTCTAGGCCTGTAACATCTTGGTTATAAACTAAGTCCATTCCACTTACTTTTCACAATATTCTGTTAGTACAGTTGTTGGGTAAGACTATTTTTCTCCCTCACATTACTTATTTCAGGGATAACACCAAGCCATAATGCCCTGTTACATGCTACTCATTTTTGTTGCTAAAGTACATAAAACATGTCATTTTCTTATACTCTTGTGTCATATAATCTCTCCTTCCAGCCTCCCAATCTCTCTTTGCAGAAGCTGGTGTCTGGTTAACATGCAAATTGTGCGTAAGTTTGCTGGCTCAATGTACCAAGGAGCAGAACAAAAACGTTAATTAGAAATCAAGTTATAAACTATAAAAGGCATCATTAAAGCGTGACTTCTTTAACAGAAAAAGAATTTATTCTAATCATTTTATTTCTCCTGACTGCAATTTCTTTTTTTCAGTTTTGTTTTGTTTTGCTTTTGAGGTGCTCAGGATTGAACCCAGGTTCTCTTGCACGCTAGACAAGCGCTCTACTATTACACTTCATCCGTGATCCAAAAGTGGTTTTCAGGATCTTCTCTTCTTTCATTTCACGGGAAGGATCTCCACACGATGCTCATATTTTTTATCCGTTGGCTGCCCCAGTCGTACTCGACCTTTTTTTCCAGAAGTTGTTCAAACTGCAAGTTTTTCCTAAGTTGAAACAAAATGTTCTCAGATCTTATCAGCAATTTCCTGACCAAACTTACTAGTTTGCAAAGGTTCTATTTCATACACTTGCTCATCTTTCTTGTCATTCACTGAACGAACTGGCCAAGGCTATCAGAGTTACCTGTACTTGTCATGAAATAATTTCTGCTAGAGTCTGCTCTAGCAGAATACAGAAACCTTTAAAACATGAGTGGAGACCTTTCATCTGTAACTTGAGGTTTTGACTAAATTTATGTCAGTAGTTCTATCCAACAGTAGCACAGAAAAATCTGATCCTAAAACCTGCTCCCATTTGATAAAAATAATACAACTGGACCTGTTCCAAAATACCTCCTCTGGGGCTTTTGGTGTCTGCACCCCCCCTCTAGGCATGGCCTTCTAGAAACTTTAAAGCATCTTGTAAGTGTAGAGAGCTTAACACGTGTAGTACCATGGGTAAGACCAAATTTGGCAGGCTTCGCTCAGCTCTTGGTTCTGACACTTCCTGTGACTTGGGGCCCACTGATTCACCTCTCTGAGGCGCAGTTTCTTCGTGGACTGGTTCTTCTGTTTGTCCTCATGGCCTGTCCTGAGTCCCACAGGGACTGACTCCAAGCCTGTACCACCCAGACCATCTCCTTGACCTTGGCCTTCCAGCTGTTTCAGCCAATGGGAAACGGAAAGAACTGGGTAGGAGAGAGCAGAATGTGCACTGCCCTAGTACCTCCCTGGCGTTAGTCATTCACCTCCCACTCAGGAGGTCTGGCCACACCTCACTCCAGCAGAGGCATCATGGCGCAGCTCTTCCAGAACAATCCCTCATCAGGCTCTTGTTATACCATTTCTATGGGTTGCTCACCTGATGAGGGCTGGGGAGAGCTGCCATGTTGCTGGTCTTCTGGATGCTTCTGCACCCCTGATTGATCCTTTTCAATGTGCTACATGTGAACACTCCCTTGCTTAAACTCTCTGAAGAATTCACTCATGCACGTTCTGTTTCTGCTGGTGCATCTTCCAGGGCTATTGTGAGGATTAAGTAAAACACACACCATACAGGGAACTCAGAACAGTACAGCTCACAGACTAAATGCTGTGCACAGGTAGCTGTTATTACCTATCATGAGTGGTAGATTGTCTGGCTTTCCTCCCAGTCTTAGAATACACACAGAGGCTGCCACAAATAGATAATGTTTTGTTTCTAGGGAATCTCAGGTGTCTGGAGGCCGTAGCCAACCCCTCTCATGAGAAGTCTGCTGGGGCTTGGATGGGAAAGCCAGCCCTGGCCAGGGAAGGGAAGGCAAAGGAAGCATCAGCCAATACATGTGGGCTGAAAAATTCAGTCCTTCTGGAAAGATCTGGGCTCCAGCAATTGAAGGTTGCAGGAGTTTTTGGTTAACAGGATACTCACAGGGTATGGCACTGGCAAACTTTTTCTACTTCAAAACCTGACCTAGAGCCAGCCTAGCTGTTGTCCAAGTTCTACAGACCAGCTGGACTTGCCTGTTTGGGACTAACAAGATCTTATCTAAAAGAACGCCAGCTGCGCAAGTTCACACTCATGCATTCACACCAGTGAAAACTGGTGGAAGACTGCTTTTTAAATTTTTTGTCCTATACTGGAGATAGAACCTAGGATCTTTGCACTTTGCTTTCTCCTCGGCCCTTTTTAAAATTTTGAGACATGGTCTTACTAAATTGCAAAATTGCCGGGGCTGGGTTTGAATTCATAATCCTCCTATCGCAGACTCCCATCATGCTGGGATTACAAGTGAGCATCACAGTGCCCAGCAGAGCCAAGACTATTCTTAAGGAGCAGGATGGCGGACAGGCACAGAGGATGAAGAGGATGTACACAACAGCGTCAGAAGTACTGAGCAGGCCCAGATTTGCTGCATCACTTTGTAACTGTGCTGTACTGCAAATCACTCAGAACTCTCTAAGCCTCATAACTTTAGTCTGTAAAAATGATGTTAGTAACAGAGCCTGCCCTTCGAGCAAGAATGAAAATCACATAAGGAAATCCAGGTGCTACATGTCACACAGCGCCTGCATCGTAAGCACTTAAAAATGTCTGCGCTCATTTACCTTCATTACTGTGATCTCCATCAGAGCTCATGACAGTCCTTTGGCAAGAAACTTGCAAGCGCAAGTTAATGAAAGGGTAGCAAGTCTTGTGAAGGTATTATAAAAGAAATCAGGTTGCACTGTGCAAATGGGTGTGTTATTAACCAACTTATTCTTTCCTTTTCTCATAAAATCCAGACCCAGGAAAATTACAGCCATTATCTAAACCTCAGGGTGCCTACATGCGTTAGCACAGTAGTATAGTGGTTTAAAAATCAATCTCCAGGACCAGGGATCCAGTGTAGCAGTAGAGAACTTGCCTAGCACACACAAATCCCCAGGTTCAATCCCTAGCATGGCTTAAAAAAAAAAAAAAAATCTGGCATCAACCCAATCTGGTTTCAAAATCTAAACTCTTCCAGTAAAGAACTCTTTGATGCCTGGCCAACTTTCTTTATCTTATTAAGCTTCATTTTCCTCATCTGTAAAATGGGAGAAATCATAGTTCCTGCTCCATAAGATAGTTGTAAATATGTGCTCACTTCAGCAGCATATATATGATTATTATCAGAGGATACATGTAAACTTCTTAGTAAATGCTGGCTCTATTACTCTACTTCCAACAAAGCTGTATGAGTTTCGATGTTAAATAAAGTGGGTGGGTCCTTACAAGAAAGAGGCGAAGGAGGAGGAGGAAGTAGAGGAGGAGAAGGGGAAGGGGAAGAAAAGGGGAAGAAGGAGGAGAAAGAAGAGAGGAAGAGGAAAGAGGAGGAAGAGGAACAAAATTCTGTCATACTAGGGTGGGATTTCCTGTAAGAAAATATGAGGGAACTTCTGGGGAAATGAAAACATTAAATTCTTATCTGGAGTGACCATGGGCTGCATAGGTAACCCAGCATACTCAAGGCCCTGGGTTCGATCCCCCGTACCACAGAACAAAAACTATAGCAGTGGTCACATGGAGGCATAGAATTGTCAAAGCTAATTGAATTGTGTACCTTATCATATGAAAATTATTCCTCAGTTAAAAGCAGTTATGAATTCTGCTCTAGTGCTAAGACTTTAGGCCATCCTACTTTCTGTATAAAATATCACTAACACTCATTTAGAAGAGTAAGGTGGAGGCTGTTGTCCGTATCATGTATGATGAAAGACTCTCTGTCACTAAAGGTACTGTTCCTGATCAAAACTCATTGACCATAAGCTAGTAAGACCCATGAGGAGAGCCTAGCCAAAACTATCATTTCATGAGGCCCATGGGAATAGTGAATCCAGTGCTTGCCCTCACTGATGCCGCTTAAAGTGTAGTCATAAATAACCAAGTAAATGGCTAGGCTAGAGTCACACCCACATACCCACCTGTTTGCATTACCAGTGGCTGTTGGTCTTGTTATAGAGGATAAAGGCATGCAAACTTGAAGAAGGAAAGCATGAACATGTGAATAGATGGATAAATAAATGAACAAACAAGTATTTACCGAATGGCTATCATGTATCCCTTGATTACTTACAAATTTAATTTTCACAAAAATCTAACTGGCTGGGGAATGTGGCTCTGGGTTAGAGTGATTTCCTAGCATGTGTGAGACTCTAGATTGAGGCTCTTCAGCAACACAAAATATTAACAAGAATTTTAATAAAACACCCAAAAATCTTTTGGAGTAAATGCTATCATCCCTACTTATAAATGAGAAAGCCTATGCTTAGAAGGGAAGCATTTAGCCTAGAATTCTATAGTCAGGTTATAGTAGAGATGGATCCCTACCTCATGTAATCTGATTATTGAAAGAGTTTTTCCCTAGAATAAATTACTGTACGGTTATGTCAATGGTCTAACGTGGCAGAAGGCCAAAGTGGGAATACCTACCCCTTCCTGTTTCTTCCTCAGCCTTAATTGCAACTCCCCTTCCTGTTTGCATGCAAAGAAAGTTCCAATCAGCTCCTCACATGTCATCAATGCCCGCCCTAAGCACCACCCCGGTCAGAGGTTATATGTATGTCTCATATCCCACACTGCGGTCAGAGGAAGCTAGGCTGCCTATGATCATAGACTCCTCTCCACATCCTTGAAATAAAGGCTACTTTTTACTTTATATTGTGCTCTTCTATCACGCCAAAAACTCTAACAATTATATTTCATGTACTTTCCTTTGATACGGTCATATTTTTTTCTTAAGAGTTCCTGTGCATTTTATTAGAGCTTGTGTGTTACATTTACACGGACAGATCAAATCTTTAGTCCACATGCTAGGGAAACCATCTATGATACAGAATTAAGCAATAGAAATTTATGAGGTAAGATACACTGTTGAAGCATTAGTCAATGTTTTTCTGGAATATATTTTCTTACTTTTTCATTCTTACCACTTTTCAAAGAGCAAAGAGGTTATTCTGAGTTTTGTTGCCCCAGGCAAGGTAAGTTAACAGAAAGTGGGGGGAAAATTAGCTTCTTTTGCTTTTGAGTCTCCAAACCCTGGGTCCCCAAGGGACTGAGAAAGATGCTGGGCAAACTAAGAATAACTTGGTAATTTAGAAGAACTCCCACTCACCATCACACAAAATTTCCCAGGTGTGAGGGAAAGAAGCAAGTTATAAAATAGAAGAACAGCCATACTAATGTGACCCCTGACAAGGACCCATTTCCTCTTCCCTCTCACCCATTCAAGTTGGATGGGAAGGATGGATTCCTGGAGTTCCAGACAGGTGTATGGATCCCCAGAACAAAAGGAAAGATCAAGAACAGACAAGAAGAGAGAAGATTCTCTGGAAGATAGATAATGAGAGTGTGGGCCCCAAGGGAGCTGAGCAGTGAGGGGTGCCTTGTGCCCAGCTTCGGACATCATAGTGGATTCCAGAATGGATCAATGATATGCAAATACTGCACTCAAACCCTACAGCCCACACAGCATTCATCTCTGGAAGCATCCTCCAAAAATTAGGTACAACCCTAAAAGAGTGGGAGAAAATCCCCCAATTGACAAAGATCAATTTTGGTGGCATCGAAGGAATGGAGCCTCAAACAGATTAGATTATGCCACCAAAAAATGAACAGATTTCCCAAACGTATAGTCATATCTGTAGTATGTAATCCTGCTTCAGATGAAAGAGTACAAGAAGGAAACAGATCGTATGTAAAACTTACAAACTGCAAACTACAGGACAAAAAATTCACTAAGGGCAAAATGAAATGTCTCTTTTAACTTGGCCCCTGCATTGCCTGCAGTCATACTTAGTGATCATATGCATCCAAATTTACTTTAGCATAGCTCCAAATTTACTTTATTTTTTGAAAATACTTGCATCTTATTCTAAGTCATGTGACTTTCTGCTTATATCCTTCAACATCTCTGGTTTTACTACATTACGTCCTGGTTTTACTACATTTTGGTCTTGGGACTTGTTTCTTTTGAAGCAGAAGTTTCGAGGAGGGAGTCATCTATTGGTTAGATTCTTTGTAAAAGTCCTTCTGTTCAACAAGAATATAATATGTTGTTTTTTCATGGCTCTTCTGTATGTGCCACACCCCACAGCTGTTCCTTCGTGCTTACTTTTGTAGTCTCTTGTTGCCCACAGTTTACCTCTCAGGGGATGTTGCCCACAGTTTACCTCTGGGGTAGAGTAACTACCCCAGAGGAAGCAGAACCAAACTGAAAGGGGAAGGGTGACCACTAAGCCAAGCTCTTTAATCACATTACTATTTGAACCATTGGAAACTGCGGCCCAGCCCAACAGCTGTTGCTCCAACTCTTTGATATATTTTGTGAGGTAAAGAGATCCAGGATGAAAAAAAAATCAGCCCCAGAAGTGAGGCATGGGGAGACTGGGAACGTAACTCTGTAACTCAGTAGTGGGACATATGCTTAATGCACATGAGACCCTGAGTTCAATCCCCAGCACCAAAGAAGAAAGAGAAAAAAAAAGAAAAAAGAAAGGAAAGAAAGAAAGAATTAGGAGAGGAAAGTATATAATGCCATTGCTAGAAGAATTATTATTAGAATAAGTGGGTGCTGTAACTATTGCATATTTGTATCAGAAAAGATTGAAACACAAGGATCATCCCTTCTGCCATCTCAAAATTATATCTCCATTTAAAGGCTCTGAGAAGGTTTGCAACAAATAAAGTTATATTACTTCTTTTAAACCAGAGTTTCCAAGTTTTATTTGAATGCAAACTACTTCCCTGCCTGTTAACGCCCTGCAAAACAAATTTCACAGCACTCTAGTTTGGGAGTTGGGGATAAACGCTTTGAAGTTTTCTTTCTTCTTCTCATAAATTTAATAACTTTTCAATGTTTGCATTCAGTTTTTAACTTTTCCCTTCATATGTTTATTTCAATGAAGTTTTTAAGGATGACAGAAAAAAATTTTTAATATCAAGAGTTCTTTGGAAGTGGCGGCAAAAAGAATGAAAACATGGGAAAAGAGGACAAGAGATAGAATTCAGCTCAGTAGAAGACCTCAGAGACAGCCAGCCCAGGTGGAAGAATAGATGACAGCTGAAGAAGACGTTTTTGGACCCAAAAAAGGAGAAGAGGAAGGTTTGTGACTTGGGAGAGACAGACCACTGGATCATTGTCTAACTTAGGTTAGGGACTCCAAAGCAAGTACTCTGTAAAACCCACCCAGTTTGACTTTATACATTAACAATTTCAGAAGCCACAAAAATACTGTGACCTGAGGAAAAATCTAGAATACTCATATAGTCATAGATCTTAAATATTCTTTTATCATTCTACCATCACCTTGAAATGATCATATTACTCCACCTTACATGTTCAAGCTATACCTGGCTTATAATAGCAATTCAAAAATGTTTACTGAATTTATATAATAGCCAAAAGTGTGTATAGTTTGGCTTTCTTTGGGGGCTTTGTTTTTGTTGTGTTGGGGATTGAAACCTGGGCCTTGTGCATGCTAACTGCAAACTTTACAAACGCAATTGGCCCCCAATATACTGTTTTTAAACTAGGCTTCTTCTAAGTTCTGTTTCCATCTGTAAAGATCATATTCATAAGCGCTGATTTTAAAATTTGTTGTTAGAGATTGCAACCGCCAGACAGCAAACAGATTGAGAGTGTAGACTCAGATGTGAGCCACAGAAGGGTTTTGTTCTGGCTCACTAAGCCATGTGACTTTGTCAGCAAGATCTGGGGTACTGTGCTCTTCCTTGGGGTCCTTTTTAGGTTTTCATTACAAAGATTTGGACAGGAAACACTCAGAAGGCAGTGAGGTTTTACATTTATTAAAGTGGGGGAAGAAGTATGCTCTGCAGAGTGAGTGCAGGTTAGATGAGTGTAGGAAGAGAAATGTGCTCTTCAGAACGCTGAGCGGGTCACTAAAAGACCTTACAGCGGCTATGAGGTTAATAGCCCACGCCTCCTGTCCTATCTCCCTTTCCTCAGGCTGATGTCAGACCTAGGCCATCTTATCAAAAGCCTGTTTGACCTTGTGCCGGGAGAACTGCAGGTAGCGGTTTCTAATGAGTACCAGGTGCAGGGTTTGGAAGCCGTTTTCTTGCACTCGTGTCCTGGATCTCCGTGATTGACTAGTCACGCCCACTTGCCCAGCTGGCTGCCCATGCCCGAATCTCCTGCCTCAACCTGGTCAGGTTGGTTAGTCTCTCTGAGCCTCACTTTCTTTACCTACAAAGCTGGGATCATAATAGCATCTAACTCATCAGACTGTGAGCAGGAATACAGGACATGATGCAGGTGATATCCTTAAGACCATGGTTGACACATCCTCCATGTTTGATACATAGCAGTAGAATCCAGCAAACTAATGACTGGCCTAGAATAGAGATGAGAAAAAGATAAAATTATGCAAAGAAATAGGGTAAAAAAGATGATCCAGACTGGAGGAACTTTTCTAGGATTAAGCAAGAAAAAGCTGGCACTAGAGGTGCTAGAAGGACTGTGTGGGAGGCAGATTTGACAGATCTAGGTTTGATAGATACTTCTAGTTTACATAGTTTTTGTTTGTTTGTTTGTTTTGAGACAAGGTCTCACTATGCAGTTCAGGCTGGCCTTGAGTTTACTTTGTAGCCCAGGCTGGTCTTGAACTCACAACAATCCCCCTGCCTCAGCCTCCTGAGTGCTGGGATTACAGGCATGCACCACCACGCCCAGCCTCGTTTATGTATTTATTCAGCGTCTACTCTGCAAAAAGGTACTGTTCAGGTGCTAGGGAATCCCAATCAGCAAGGCAGCATTTTATTCTAGTGGAGCAATAAAAATGGCACATAAGGAAAACTTTAAAAAAAGAAAACTGCTTCCAGTGATAAGGGCTACGAATGGATTAAAATGGGACAAAGCAATAAGGAGAAATGATGATGATATTTTACATGTGGAGGTCAGAACTTGGGTCTAAGTGATGCAAAGAAACAAAGCATGTGACGTCTGGTAGAATCATACAGCAGACCCAGTTAGCTGCAAGTGTGATATGGTATGCTTGAGACAAAGGTTTTCAAAATGTCTAGGAATTTTTTTTGGTACCAGGGTTTGAACTCATGACCACCTGCTTGCAAGACAGGTGCTTATGACACTGAGCTAAATCCCCAACCCCATCTAGGAATTTTTTAAAGTGAGTTTCCCGAAAGTGAAAAGGGCTTGATTGACTTTCATGTCCTGAAATTACACTTTTTTTTCTTAAAAAATATAATTTTAAAAATCTCAATTTCCTTGTCTCCTTTCTACCTTTTAAAGTATGTATATATTTCTTCTATCCTACCTCAGAATGTGCTTGGATTAGGACCATACTGTATCTTGTCAGCTAAATCAACAGGATTTGGCTGCAGAGTATGTGGTAAATAAAAAGATCAAGTTTAAGTCCTATGCAGGCCACAGTTCACTGGAACCTCACATGAATGAACAAAATGAACCCAGGGTAGGTTTAAAAAGAGGAGCTGGCTAATGTGGAAGACAAATGAGCATGGAGAGGAGCCTTTATTTTTTTCAAAATTTCTATCTTTTTAAACTTAGTGAGACAGGAAGCTCTTAGAGAATGAAGAATGACAAAAACCTTACCTTATTTGACTTAATCTACCAGTAAAGATCCACACAAACCCAGCACTAGGGAACCTGAGGCAGGAGGATCCTTGTGAGTTTGAGACCAACCTGGTCTACGAAGTGAGCTCAAGGCCAGCCTGAACTGTATAGTGAGACCCAGTCTCAAAAAGACCAACAAAAAAACCCCCCACAAAACATAAAATTGCATCTGATTTAAAAACAGCAAGAGAAGCCAAGATCCTAAAGCTAGTTCTGAAAGCCAGTAGGTTTTTCCTTCGCCAGAGTTCAAAATGCAAATCACCTGGCTATAGTCATTGAGGTCCCCCTGCTGGGAACTAGGAAAAATACCTCTTGGTGCAGTGTGCTGGTTGATGCTGATTCTGCACTGAGCAGAATGTATGACATAAGCCAAATCATCTTCCTTCACTTCTCTCTCCTTCTTCCTGGTGTTGACCTCACCTCCACCCAGACAATTACCAGCACACAGGAGTCTCACACGGCATCCTGTCTGCGGGCTAGAGCCTGACGGATAGCATTTTATTCTCCTGGGACTCATCAAAACATAGTTTCACCTAGGTCTCACTCAGTAAGAAAAAAATTTTGTGCCTGACAACAGGTACTTAAACCTTAGCTCTCAAAAAGAATGTAATGTTTTTAACTCAATTGTTTTTCTTTTCCAGAGAGAGTAAATATAAAATTTTCATATAGGGCTAATGGTTTAAAAAAAAAAAAAAAGCAGAATATTACTGAAGATGTGAGAAAAAGATTTCTCATGAGACCAGGCTACCCTGGTAAGAACTGTGCCCCCCAATATTTTCTCCCTAAAGTAGGCTTAGCTGGTTAGGGTGACCAATAAATCTCTATATTGAGGTAAATCTCAATATCCTAGCATTTTGGGAAACTGAGGCAGGAGGGCCACAGGTTCAAGCCCAGCCTGGGCTTAGCAAGACCCTGTCTAAAATAAAAAAGGGCTAGTGATATCTCAGTGGGAGGGCTCTGGGTTCAATCCCCAGGATCACGAAAAGAAGGAAAAAACCCTAAAATGCTAAGCTTCCCACTGTTGCTCCCTAACTGGCTGCCGATGCTCCTCAGAATTGCGTGGTGTTTGCCTAAATCTGATCCGGGGAGCACAGTGCTTGGTGAGCAGCCAGGACCCAAGGAAACCAGCCAGCCTCAGGCTTCAGATGAGGGGCGCAAATCCGGTGAGCACATTGGGGTTGGGTCAAAGCTTTTTTTCCTGGCACCATTTCCATGGAGACAGGTGTTAAAAATGCTTAACAATGTAACTTCAGTTTTGTGCCCAGAGCTCCAGCAACACGGATGCCAAGCACAGATACCAACATGCAACAGGGACAAAGTGACAAGGTACTTGGGGCAGGGACTCTTGGGGCAGGGTACTTGGAGCAGGTGGCTTGCACCCAGGCAGGGCTCAGAGGGGTACAGGAAAATAGGCTTTCAGGTGCTTGCCACGCCTCAATGTATAAACAGGCCATTAACCTTCATTTAACCAATATTCCTGATCAAACCCCAGCCCACATCAGTGCCAACATCTTCCCTGTTCATCTGCAAGCCTACATGTTCGGGGGCTTTTCCGTCTGAGCAGTCTGACTCAGGTAGGTGGCTGTGTTATTGGGGAGGATGCTCAGAACTCACAGCAAAAAGGCCAGTTTACCTAAGTGATTCCTTTAAAAAAAAAAAAAAAAAGGCTTTTGTGACACGAAACAAGGCAGTACTTTGAGTTTTCAGTTTTACACCAAAAATATCCTTCACCTTCTTTTCCTACTCTTGTCTAATTATTTCGCCTGTCAGGGAAATGTCCTGATGTATCCTTTGCAAAACAGTGGATCTTGATATAAAGTGTTTGAAACATTTCTGAAAGGTAAAAACTGGGTCAAATAATTGTAGTATTGTCATCACCATTCCTAGCTACCTTCCCCACCCCAGCCTTTCCTTCTGCCATATTGTTTTTATACTAGGGAGACCATTTCTACTGTGTCATGTCATTTGCTGTGTTGCGGTATGTATTATAATTTTAACACTGAACAGAGTGGCCACAGAGACATTCGAGGTAGCAGCTGCTATCACCCCTTATCCTACCGCTCATCAAACTCTCATAATGGAAACCCTTCCTCCTCCTCCTCAGAGGCCTGGGAGCTGTGCAAGTACCAATAGGATTTGTCTTGTTCGCTGTTTATCTCCAGCAGTCAGAACAGGGCACTCTCTAAAAAATTGTTTTAATTATAGAAGATCGTTGGAGATCGTTTACTGAGGCTTTTAAACTGCTTAACTGTCTCTGTTTGGCCAGCTTTCTCCATAGCGTACTTGGACAGGACTGGTGGGGAAAGGGGAACAGTCACTCTACTGGCCAAGAGTCGCTCTCCCTATAGTGAGAACTCACCCTTGGCTAAGCGCTTTTCCTGAGATGAGGGAGTCGCTGTTAGCAGCCTACAGTAAATCGAAGACATGACAGTGTTTTTAAGCTAAAGGAAATTGTGGGTCTTTGTGGGATTTGGGGAACCAAAGCTGACTATAGGGATCCCATGTTTTGGTTGGTTTGGTCCAAGAATTCTCACTACAAAGGCTTCGATGTATCTGTAGAGATCAGACCAGGGAGATAGTCATTTACCTTTTTTCTAGGAACTCTGTGTTTTGTCATCTTGCTGTAGGTCTTAGGAGTTTCTCCTGATGAACTTTTATTTTTTTACTTTAAAGAGACAAAACAGAACAAAGTAGAGCAAAGTAAAAAATGCAAATAACACAGGATTTCAGGACAAGACAGTAGGAAATCAACAGTGGCTACCATAATGTCTCTTGTTTTCTTCAAAATAGTTGTCCACGAGGGCCAGGGATTTAGCTCAGCAGCGTAAGTGCTTCCTTGGTAAATATGAGGTCATGAATTCGATCCCCAGCACCAAAAAAAAAAAAAAGTTGTCCACGGCCCCTGAGATCCGGCCATGCCCATGGTGGAACCCAGGCTGCTGCACAAAGAAGCAATTTGCCTGCCCTCTTGGTAAGCACCTTCCTCCAGCGTGAGCCAGGAGGAGACCCAACAGCGTCTCCTGTGAGCAGGCTATGAATCAAACATCCCCCAACCCCTGTTAGCAACTGGGGACAACCCTGAGCATCTCTTAGGAGGATGACTGTATGCAGCATAGCAAATATGGGGGATCTCCTCTATCTTCTGTTTGAAAGCAAATGTTGTTCTCACTGTTTTGTTCATTATGATTAATTGTTTTACTCTATTCAATATTCTCTTTCGATTGGTTTTATAATGTTCTAGCTTTGGTTCGATTTCACTATACCTAATTGGCTAGACAACTATTGTGAAGATAACGAGATATATTATGGTACCTATTACTGTTATCCTGGTTACCTACTCTGACTTTCTGTACCAATTTCACCACATTGTCTCAATTGGATTCGTTCTGTCTTGTTCTGTTGTATTTCTACTACCTTCAAAATAAAAAAAAAATAGTTGTCCATACCTTCACAAACAGTAAGTTAATACACATCAAAATAGTATAAAAGCAATCAAAACACAAGAATGAGAGCTTTAAGAGCTTTCAAGACCAGACACTAGGAAAACAATAATGGCTACCATAATGTCTCTTGTTTTCTCCAAAATAGCTGTCCATACCTTCATACATATTGAAATCAAATAATTGAAAACAGACTAAAACCAATCAAAACCAAGAATCAAAATGATAGGAAATCATCAATGGCTGCCATGGTGTCTTGTTTTCTTCAGTGTAGTTGTTCCTGATGAACTTTCAAAGTGAACTACTTTTCAGAAATGTTCTCAGAAAATAACACCTATTTTGACCACAAGACAACTAAGCCAGTGAAAATATCAAAGGCAAGGCAAGGAGTATTTCCTCTGACATCAGCCTGGTGTACTTGGCGTGTCTATCAGTGGGACAGCGCAGGCCTTCTTTCCAGTATCAACTTCTAGTCACACCTAGAGCAGATCAAGGTTCATCGGTATAACTTTTTTACAAATATTATGTTACTAGGGGGGACCTCATTCAAGCCTCTTTCAAAATTTACATTTCAACTTTTCCAAGTTAATGACACAGCTCTTAAGTATAGTAAATCTGAACACCGTCAGTGTCAGGATTTATGGATTAATTTGAGAAATGCAAATTAAAACGACACTGAGACCCCACCTCACTCCAGAAAGTGATTTGTCTACCTTTAATAAATCAAATAATAGAAAATGCGGGTGAGGCTGTGGAGCCTTCTTCAGTGTGGCTGGGAGTATAAACTGGTACAACCACTATGGAAAACAATGTGGAGATTCCTCAAAACACTAGGATTGGAGGTCCCATTTGACCCAAGTATTTTTCTTCTGGATATCTTCCCAGAAAAATTAAACACATTGTACCACAGCAATATATATGCACCCATGTTTATAGCAGCACAATTTCTAACAGCTAGATCTTGGAAACAACTTAAATGCCCATCAACTGAGGAATGAATAAAAAAGATGTGATATTTTTTATACAATGGAGTACTACTGAGCCATAAAGAAGGATAAAATGGAGACTTTTATAAGTAAATGGATACAACTAGAGACCATACTCATAAGTGAAATAAATCAGACTCACATATGTAAACATGTCTCCCAAGTGTGAGAAGCTGAAATTACATATATATGTATATTTATATTTATATATATATATACATATATATAATAATTAAGGTAGTTATACTACTAATTTCTCTTAGTTTATTGAAAAGATTTGTGCTAATACTATTTGGATAATAAAATGCAGATACTTTGTACTCCAAATAACTAATTTAAAGATAAAAATATGCAATGTATTAACCATTTTAAATTATGCAATGTATTAACTAAGCAAGCTAGTACAACCACTATAGAAATTCCTCAAAAAACTAAAACTACAAATTCCATTTGACCCAGCTATTGCCCTTCTGGTTATTGTCTTTTACAGTGGGTACTCCTAAAAACAGGATGGAAGAGGAAACTAACCCAAGTCCATAGTCAAAGAGTTGAATCATTCAGTGTTTCTGTTTTCTCTGGAGTTTCCAGTTTGGGAATTAAGCTAAAGAAAGACACCCAGGTCACTGTGAATAAGCCAGGAAGTAACTATTGTGTCAATGTAACAAACAGTTGTGATGGAACAAAAAGAAGCCTGTCTAATCTTCACAAACTCAAACTTAAGCCTCCCTGAATCTTCCTGTCACAGATTTTTTTTTTTCTTTTGGTATTGGCATGGCTAGCAGATGTTGCCTAAGAAATGTCCTTTCTGAGCCGGAGATTTAGCTCAGCAGGCATAAGCACCTGCCTAGCAAGCGTGAGGTGGTGAGTTTGATGCCTGGTACCAAAAAAAAAAAAGTGTCCTTTCTGTTTAGAAAAGTACCTTAAGAAAGGAATTTGAATCTGTGAGACCACCCTTCACTGTTTACCTCCTGCATCATCTTGTTTACCAAAAGTAACACAGAATTCAAAGTCTAGCTTAAAAAAAAAAAACCCCTGGTAAAACTTCTCTTAATGAAGTCTGTTAATACTTGTTGTAGAGATTAGAAAACAAAACAAAACAAAAACTCTGCAAGTTGCATATTTAAGTGGACCATAACTTTCTAACTGACTCAATCTTAAAACATCCAGGAAACCTGCTTTTAGGATTTTTAACAGTGGGTATGATGGAATAAAATCCAAAGTGTTTATTCTCTTCAACCCTCTGTAGTCACTGAAGTCTTCCGTACAGACTGAATGCTTGTGTTCTCCCCAAATCCAATTTTGAAATCCAACTTTCACCGTGATGACATTAGCAAGTGGCAACTTTGGGTGGTGATTAGGTCATAAGGCAACATCCTAATGACTGGGGTTCCTAGTAAAACAGATCCCTTACAGAGGCGGGCATTTTGCAGATAAGAAGGGGACCTAAGGATGGGGGGAAGAAACAAGGATTAAGATGTAAGATATATAGATAGATATAGATATAGATATAGATATAGATATAGATATAGATATAGATATAGATGATATAGATATAGATATAGATATTCCCTGTACCTTGCTGCTTGCACCAGGGTAGATGCAGTGAGAAGATATCTAGGAACCAGGATGTGTACTATCACCAGAACCCAAATCTTCCGGCCCCTGGATCTTGGACTTCTCAGCCTTCAGAACTATGAGAAATAAGTTTCTAGTGCAGGTAAACCACCCACTCTATTGTAATGTATTACATACAACAGCTTAATGTATAAAAACAGCTTCCGTTTTGAAAGCCAAGCAAGCAACGGTAATGACTTCTGGTAATTCCTTTATGATTGTCACAAGGGAGAATGATTTAATTAAGTTCCTCACAGCTATAACCAGAGAATCATAAAATGCAAGTGGGAACACAGGGAGCTTCTAGTTTGACCGTCTCCAATGTAACAACTGCAAAAACTGAACCTCAAAAAGAAAAAATAATTTCCCCAAGGTGTCCTAGATAGATGAGTGGAAAAGGGCAAGAACCCAGCTCTCGGAACTCCACCTAGTGGACGGAGCTTTCCACGCACTCGACCACTTTCCACTTAGCCTTCTGTTACTAGGGCATTTGCTTGCCCGCGAAGAAAAGGACAAACAGCTGGAAAGAGCCTTCTATTTGGGGGATGATGGATTCTAGCTCTCTTAGGTCACTGACTCCAAGACACTGCAGTGAAACTGATGGCCATTTGTCCAGATCCGCAGTCACTTCCGGAGACACAGATGCACGCTCTGCTCGCATCACTGGACCTCAGTGGAAGTGGTGGTGTCCGAGGGGAAGGAGAATAAAAAGAATTGAGTTGTGTTATGTCCATGTAGCAATTCCCCACCAGGAATGTAGTTATTATGTTCTGCAAACATGTACTAATTAAAATTTTAAAAATGTTTTTAAAACTAAAGGAATGAAAAAAAAATTTCTCTACAGGAATCTAATGAGGTAGGAACGTTTAACCAAAGAAGAGACAGTTAAGTGCAATGTAAGTACCCAAAACATACATTAAGAGATATTGAAGGAAGGGTTGATTGCTTTGTTGAAAAATAAACTGCTACTCTTTGAGATAACTTCAAATTTGAAGTTCTACAATGTTATATTATCACCAAAAGTAATTTTTAAATGGATATATGTAAGTTCTAGAAATGTGATTTACTTTATAAGAAACTTAATCTGTTTTTGAAAGAAGTTGCCCTTGTTTTTCTGTGTCATTGTCAGCATTAGATACTGTCAGCTTAAAAATAACCATTCTAGTAACTCCATTTTTTTATTTAAAGGAAAAAGAAAAAAACAAGACAAAACAGAAACAAAGGTAGGAATAATACAGAATTTCAAAGAAATATTAACACTAAGAAATCACTAGTTGATATTGTCCTTTTAGAAATAATTGTTCAAGTTACAAAATCAAAGCATAAAAAGTGGCTAGACACTCAAACATTGACAGTGCAAACCATTCTGTTCAATGATCCAATGATAACTTAGTAATATGGTTATCTATCTTACGCACTTAAACATACAAGCAGTTATATCCTTTACAGCACTTTCCTTCTCTTTCATTTTATAATATCTATTATATATTTTGGATCTTATTACTCTTTCAATTTTTATTATTTCTACACTAGAGAGACAAGTGATATTTACAGTTTTTATGTCCTACTTAAGAATTCTTTCAAAATCCAAGTTCATAACGTCTTCTTCTCTTACAGCTTTAATTCTTACATTTAGGTATAACTCCTGATTTTTCAAATCTGAAATTGAAATGTGAGACACAAAATGTGCGGGAATGGCTTTAGCAATTTTTCATCTGAAAAATGGAAAGCTTCATGCAACAGCTGTTAGGATAAGTATATATTTTTTTATGATTTACAAATTAATAATCATTTCAGTATTTCTTGGGATTCTGTATGTAAAATATACCATCAAGAATTGTGAGCAGGCCAGATGGTCAAGAAGTGATAGGCCTACTTATTTCTCTCTGATACATTCCATTTAGTAAAGAGGTAAGGCATGAAAATTTATATAATACAGAATTTTTAAAAAGCAGCATGTATTTAGTTGATAAGCATAAGGTATAGGCCAGTGACTATCGACAGAGTATGAGGAGAGACCAAGGAATTAGAGGCAAACCAGAATCACTGGGGAGATGCTCTGAAATTATCCATGCCTCACACCTCAGGGGCTAAGATCGTGGTGATAATACTCCTTTTATTCACTGAGAATCAGTGCATATTGATTCACTGCTTCCAGGGGACATAATCACCTTGCCACTAACTTGCTGTGAGAAAAGGTTGTATATCAAGGCTGTAGGAAGCACTTTGGTGTTGTCTACTGAGAACTCATGGATAGGTTTAAGCTGAGTTTTGGAGAAAGAATAAAGCTTGGGCAGTCAGCATGGAGATCATTCTAGGTGGGATAATTGGTAAAGAAGTAGGGAAAAAAATTAACACATTCACTTTCCCTGAAAGTGCAAATTAACGAAGAGAGATAAATCTAGAAAATTATATGAGGGTTAAACTGTAAAATATAAACTCTTTGTATTCTCAACACTAGAACAGGGTCTCATGTGTTTTAGGCCTTCATGGATATCTAGAAGTCTTGACTGTCAAATTAAAGATTTAGGGCATATCTTCCAGCATCTAGCCAGTGCAGAATAAATGGTGAGACATGAGTCTAGGATTCCAGCAAGAGACCAGGATGAAGCAACAGACAGAAAAAATGAGGAATAGATAGAAAGCAAAGTCAGGAACAACCTCCTGGGAATGTTCAGAGAGAAAGAGGTGGATAAAAAAAAAAAGCCTAGCAATGATTTTTTTTTTTAAAAAAAAAAAGCATCATTAGATAACAAATAGGACAATCATATCACCTTATAATTTAAGAACTCTTCCATACAACATTAAGTAAAACAGGCATAATTTCTCCCATTTTACAGAGACTTCACAGGAATGATGAGATGAGGATATAAAAGTAAGACAAGAACCAAGCCAGTCAGAAGCGAAGAGTTGAAGTATGTTAAAATGGCGGGTGATAGCTCTGAGGGACAGTGTTTGCCTTGCATGTGTGAGGCCCTGAGTTCAATATCCAATACTGAAGAAAAGAAAAAAAAAAGAAAAGAAAGATTAAGGGTAAATGTCTGGATTCAGGAGACAGAAAGCACCCAGTAGTATGTTGAACAGAGAGATTAACCTAGGACAGGGGAGTAAGTAAAAAAGACTCAAAAAAGGCTCAAAGACAACTCAGAAAGTTATCAGAGGTGACAGTAACTGAGGAAAAAGAACTTGGGAGAGGGACCACTTCCTACAGGGGAGATTAATACTTTGCTAGGAAAAGTGTGGCTTCAGGCCACTGTGGCAGGGAAGTTGCCTGGGTTTCCTGGGCCATAGCTGACCTGCAGTCACCAGGAAGTAGGGAACAGCCTTGCAGGGCACAGATGAGCCAGGCAGCGAGCATGCGTCCTGAGTCAAAGTCCTCTGTCAACATGAGATCTGGAATGTGCCAGTGTCTATGTTATCAGCCTCCTAGTGAAGAGGTCAGTTGGGCCTGGGCTGGGCTATGAGGTCACTGGGGAAAGTGCAGCGGGGGCAAGTGACACTAGATGTCCTCTCCATGCTGAAATCAGAAGACCCTTCTTCCTCCACAGTGTTTCTCCATCATCTTCTACTAACACATCTTAGCACTGTGTTCACAGAAAACAAACAAACAAACAAAAAACACTGGTTTGGGGGAAGTATTGGCTTGTACCCTAGGAAGGACTTTTTGTTTTTAATAAAAGTTAGTATTTTAGAGCACCACGATCTTAGACTCCTACTAAATACAACTGGAATGGTTTCAATTAAAAAATAAATGTGAGGTGATCAAGGTGTTTCTCAAATCATTGTGAAAAATATTGTCTTCCAGCAACCATGAGTGTACTTAGGATAACCTGCCTCTAAATCAAAGTTATTGGGCGACAACGTTGCCCACACATCAATCCACCTCCCTATAGCCTGCTTCCTCCATCTTGGAAACAACCTGGTTACCCAAAACTGAGCAGCTTTCTTGTACCTCTTCCAGGACTACTGCCAAATTCCCAGCTCACTGCATGCACGAGCATGCCAGTGACACTGCCCAGTGTGACTCTCTGCTTCCTCTTAAGTGCATGTCCTACGTGGCTAAATTAGCTGTAGGAGAAGGGACAGGATAGCATAGTAACTCACAGCCCCACAGGAGCTCTGCATTTCCTATAGCTTCTATTCTGCAACCTCAGCTTACAAAGTCAGTCTCTCCTCAGCACCAGAGCTGATGCATCAAGGTCAGCAGATCAAGATGGGAACAACCCGGAGCTGGGTTTTCTGTTATGATGCTTAGAAGCATTAGCTCCCTCCTGGGCACATTATGCTGGGTAAAAGAGCCTTTGGGGTATAACCAGGTTTTCAGATTTGGGTTAATATTCAGCATTAATAAATTAAGTGCTATGCTCTAGGGCACATTTTTCCCCTTTATATAATTTGTGGAGGAAAAATCTAGCTTCATAATTAAGTCAGTCGGGGGCGTGGTGGTTAAAATACTATGAGCTAGTGTATTTTTGCATCACAGATACCAGCGCTAAAGAGGCAATATACTGACAACCAACAGAGATGGCTATCTGATGTTTTCAAAGGTGCCTGTATATAGCTGGATCTTTCCAGAGTGTGTGAAATTGCACTTTGGGTGCTGGGAGAGGGCTGGGATAGAGTGGGAGGAGAAACTGATAGCAGTAGCGATGGTTCAGGTTAACACAACACATTTTAACGCAGTAGAGGAAAGCAAATCTGCAGATTGCCAGCATCTCTTTATAAATTTTAGAACACAGGGCTGGGGATTTAGCTCAGTGTCATAAGCGCCTGCCTGGCAAGTGTGAGGTCGCAAGTTTGATCCCCTGTACCAGAAAAAAATTTCATAAATTCCAGAACACAGAAAAAAAGTGGTGAGCTACACCTGATCTCCTACCTAAACTCGTCTTTTACCAGCAGCAACATCCTGAGCTTTACAACTGAACGGGTCTGGGTCCCTGCTCACGCCTTTGGCCAGGGTTGGATGGCTGTGGCAGGCAGCTTGGTCAGATGATCACCAGGGAGGTGGTTACTACCAGAAAGGGAAAAAGATACTGAGAAGGTAGCCCAGGAAGTCTTTTACAGGGACACAGATGAAAATGGGAGTAAGACTCACTCTGAAGAAAGCTTTTGCTTGTGCTGTTCTATTTTACATTTAAAATGTACTATTGCATAACTAAGTTTTGAAGAGTACATATTAACTTCTAGCTGTAGACAGCTGCAGGAACAGAGTCACTAAAGAGACAAGGAAAGGCAGACACCCAGATCACAAAGCAGAAATAGTCTTGCTTGCTCATTTTAAAGTTGCTACCCCATAAGTGGTATTTTAGGTAGTGCCAGTTTTTAACTCTCCATTACTTGATGCAAATGACATATGAAAACAAAAGGGTTCTAAACTTGAAACACTGCTTTGGAGGCAGATAAAATCTATTTCTGTTTCCCCCTCACAGGAAATACTGATTAAGCTCAAAGATTGCTACTTTTGTTTTGAAGCAGCTTGAGGTACAATAAGGTGATACCCAGTTACCCAAGGGTAGCTACCTTCTCTAAGTTGAGACCCCAGTGGTAAGTGTCTGGTGGGGGGCAGGTGTTCCTGGCACTTCTTTGTCCCTGAATTGGATCAGAAGAGCCTCAGCAATACCAAGTCTTGTGCTGGTGCTGACTTGTGTCTCTGTGACTATTCTGTGACAACCCTCTATTCTTCATAGCATGCCACAGACAATTCTTGTCATTGGAAAATTACTCTATTATCTAATTTTTCCATATGCCTTTCAGGGGTACCTAAGTCAGCTTGTGGAAAGCACCTAAGTATCTCATCTGTGCTCTATCTGTTCAACATTGTATTCTTATTGATAGTACAATAAACAGGGCTCAAATTTTCCAAGTTGCTCCCTGTGATAATTCATATACAGATACCTCAGAACACTAAAAGAAAAAATAAAACTGTTTTAAAGGCTCATCAATACTCAGGCATTATAGGGAAACACATCTAAGAAGGGAAAAAAAGTCCAATATTTGAGTTTAATAGATTGTAGCATTTTAAGAGACAAATCCTAATTATCAGTCATATTACTATATTTACAAGATTTGGGTAAAATACTATTAGCTATCCTAATGATTATTTTGTGATTTCTATTTTAAGTTTGTATCTTTTATAAGGACTTTATAAATTTAAGGGGAAGCCAGGTGTAGCAGCACATGCCTATAATCCCAGCACTTGGAAGGCTGAGGTAGGAGGATCACAGCAAATTTAAGACCAGCCTGGGCTACAAAGTAAATTCAAGGCCAGCCTGAACTACATAGCAAGACCCTGTCTCAAAAAGACAAAACAAACAAACAAACAAACAAACAAAAAAAAAAACCCTAAGGTGAAAATGTCCGGTTTTAGGGGTTAAAAATTTGGTTCACAAGGAAACTACATTTTTACCACAGGAGAGGTCTGTAGCTGCTAGGATCAAATGTTTTGCCACAGGGACAGAGCAAGCAAATGTCAAACCTCTTGTCAAAGGCAACTTGTGACGTTCCATTTCCTGTGCCTGTGAACAGGCTCTCCTGGCTCGCAGTGTCTGATTGCCAAGATGGCAGGAACATCATTCCATCAGGACTTTGCAAAGACCTCCCTTAGAGCAGGAGGCAGACCTGCTCCCATGATCAGACAGTCTGGGATTTCTGTTTTCAGCAGACACAGACAGCTGTCCCATCTTTACCCTTCCCGTGCTGGCTACAACCAGGTAAGGTGAACAAGCTTGATCTGTCTCCAGATAGGGAAGTGAGGGTAGCTGAGGGTGGGGCTGGGCTTCATCAAAAGCAAAGGTAGGTGGGAAGAATTAAAACTGTGTTAAAGAAAGAATGAAAACTATTACAAAGAGTGCAGATGTTTTCCCAATGTTGCTCATCAGCAGGAATTTAAAACAAAAATTAGAGTAATCCCTTGATTTGGAAAACAATTCCCCCGATAATGAAATTTTGAGAACTCAGTTTTTCTTTCTTATGCCATTTTATTTTATACTCACAGACTGTGCACTGATTAAAGGCAGCTGCTTGTATGTATATTTGTCTATTAAGGCATATAATGTATTGGAATATTCTGCTAATGTTAAGGGATTTTCTGGGAAATTAGCCAGAGTGCTGTATTCTTTGAATTTTATATTGTGGTTCTGCATAATCTATTAAAAAAGGTTAAAAAACTGTTCTACAAAGCTTAATAATTCATGTTTTAAGTATTTTTATCTTCCTTGAATTACTGTAAATACAGAAATAATTGTGTCATTTGCTATCATCCATCTAAGTCTTTGCAGATTTTTTTCTAGCAAGTTGCCTCTAACTTCTAAAAAAAGTTACTGTTAAATTATAGGATAGACCAAGCCAATTGCAATTCCCACACAGCAATTCAGAATTCATAAAGTACTTACACAGATACCATTTTTATATTCCTTTGTCCATTTATTCACTTGTTCATTCTCTAAGAATTTGGTGAGTGTGCTTCCTAAATAGTGTTAAAGCTACTATTTAGCTCCTCTCTCCTGTATGGTTCTGCTATTGTACTATACTCTATTATACTTGTTTTCGTGTTTTTATATTTCTGCATATCTCACTGGATTCCATGACAGCAATTTATTCACATTATCTTCTACTCTAAATAGTAGCTTGAACACTATTTAGGAAAAGCATGTTGGGAAAAGTGGGTAAGGTAATGTCTACACTGGATTTTGAAATCAAAGTTCATTATCTAGAAAGATAGAAAAGGCATTATAGGATCAAAGACAGTTCTGTTTATAGCATGATGTGTTTGGGGGCTACAGTTCACCTTCTAGTGCTGGGGCACCGTGTAAACTAAGCAGTGGCAGGAAATGAGGCTGAATTGGTGAGCAGAACTTGAATTTTGAAAAACCTTGTGGACCCCATGGGACGTTACTATATTTGAAAATCTTAGTGACAGGCACAGGACATGAAAGGCCTGCAAAACTACATTAAAAATAGAATCTATTCATCTCACCCAATTTTCCTTTTCTTGAAAGACCCAGGATTATTTTCACACTTTCTTAGATTTAAAGTTTTTTGGTTCAGTATGCCAGCATATTTCAACAGTCAACTAGAACCATCTCATCCTCAAAACCTGTTTGGATTTGAGAGAGCTGCTACTTTGGTTTTCATTCAGCAAAGCCACACTTCCAGAGACACTGACCACATGACCCCATGACTGGTAGCCTACCCATAGGCTGCTACTTAAAAGCACACGTAGTAACTCCAGGAGCCGCTAGCCAATACTGTACTTCCGTCTGAGAGGGACCCATACATGGCCTGAATGCAAGGACAGGAGGTACAAATGGCAACAAAGCAAAGCAAAGGGAATGAAGAAATGAAGCAGATACAGAAAAATGAAAAGAAAGAGAAAGGATGCAGGGAAAGAAAGGACAAAAGGCAAGATGAAAAGCACACAGGAAAGAACATGAGGAAGGGAAGAATAGGAAAGAGAAGGGAAATAATGGGCCAGCAATGGCCAAAGTTACTCTCAGAACAGCTACAAGTTTGAGAGAGTCTCCTTTTGGTATGCACATTGGTAGATTATTTCCACTTGGATCTTTTTTAGTGACTATGAGCCTATTCAAGAGCAAAATAAACAAGCACCCGTGGAAACTTCCAGCATTGGCTGAAGAACCTCAGCATGTCATCACTTTACAAGATCACTGTGCAGTTCCAATGGCCTATTAGAATATGAAGTATCTACAGTACTATTGGAAGTGAGGTCCACGTCTCAGGATAGAAGATTGCAACCTGGAGATTATTATAAAAATTTCAAAGATGACCTGAGGGACTAAGGGCTATCCCAACATCAGGAATGAGGACAGCTGAAAAGATAGTGAAACTAAGCCACCCTGTCTTTGTTTCCTCACTACTGAGGGGCTCAGTGACTTACTGGATGCCAGGAGATAGATGCACCATAAATTCCCAGATTATTTGCTACCTTTAGGCAGATCACTCCTAACCCTGACTCTGATTTTACTTCAAAGACTTTGTTCCAAAAGTGCACAAAAATTACAAGGGCACAGAATGCAGCAGTACCACAGAATTCGTTTAAGAAAATGTCCTTGACGACAACCCTTGATATTCTTTTGCCCGTGTAAGGTCATTCTTTACAAGGGAGTTGCTTGTAACAACTACTTCATTCACGTATTTTGACTTCCCTCTGGGTAGAACTTTTCCAGTATCAATATTTCTAGGAAAAATAGACTCTCCAGAGACTCTCCGTACTCCCAAGTTACAGAGACTCCCCAGGGGCATACTCTAATCCACTGAACAATGGACAAAAGCATCCTGTTTTACCTGGGCTTGTTTCAGAATTAGTCACACTTGGTATTTACAAGCCTTCCTTTCATTACCCAAGCACTCTCATTCTTGTGGCCCTCCGTCTGAGGCAGTAATGTGGGAGATGGCCACGCATTAGCACTATGTTCAATGATAGTATTTCTCAGCAGATGGAGTGGCTCGGTTCTAATCTACCTGCAAAGATCTACAGTCACGGTATAGTCTCTTGACACCTTCACTGGCAGCAAGAGACACACTGGTTGCCTCTCATTTCCCTTTGAGTTCAGTCAACTACCAGGCCAAGCCGGTAAGTCAACAGCACCAGGATTAGTCTGCACAGACGTCAGAAAGTCCTGAAGTTTCTCAACAGAGCCACTGATTCACCATTCCTATGGAAACAGTTTGACCTTCTGGCCTGAGCATAAATGTATCATCTGTATGGAATATTACACGACTCAATTCATTTGCCTTTACTAATATCTTACCTCACCAGGACTCAAAGAGATTTGTTATGTGATACGACTACAAACTCAATTGTGTTAAAAAAACAAAACAAAAAAACCCCTCATTATTTACTTAGTTATATGATTTATATGAATCATTTCTTTCTAAACTGTCCAAATTTACAGATAAGTATATGGGCTTAAAGACTATGATGCATTTTTAAAAATTGGATAGACATGGAACTTTCTAGTTTTTAGTGAAGTGTCAAGAACTGGCCAAATTTTTTCAGGAAACACAGTTTAACCTGGATTCTACTGAAATGTTAGTGAAGGACTCACATACTTCTACAAATTTATTGACAGCCAGCTATGGGACTATTTCTGATTTTACCAACATATAGGGTAAGATAGCGCTAGCTGTTCAGTTTTCTATTCACCAGGATTTCAACAACAGGATTTTATACCAGTAAGTAGTCACCAACCAGATGATTAAAAATGAGTCTTCTCTAGATTTTCCAGTGTTTTTACAAGGAACATAGAGATTTGGGAGAGGAAGAAATTTTTAAAGACTGTCATTGTGGATTAATGCACAACTTGTAACCCCCAGCTGAACTGAATCAGTGTGGTGGGTGTGCAGGGCCCACCTGAGGACTGTTCCAACAGCACAAAAACAGAACTGGAGGGGAAGACGGTGCACTGTTGATTCTCCTGGAGAAGCTTGTCACTCTAATTTTCATGATACGAACTCAGCTGTTACTGTTGGAGGAACTCAAGTCCTTGCTGTTACTGAGGATGGCTGTGGTTCTTTTCAGGGGAGCTCTGGGTCCTGACCTTGAGCGTCCTTCCTGGCTCCAGTGCAGATTTTCCAGTTTGTTGGCACAGATCCTTTACCCTACTGGTGCAGACTTTCTAGCTTTCACCACTGGCCTTAGGGCCTTCCCAGTGCAGATCCTAGATACAGATTGAGTGAGACACTGCCATGGGCTCTAGGTCTTCAGCCAGACTCACACAGCACACGGCTGTTGGACCCAGGCCCTCAGCAGGATTCTTTGGGTCTCTAGTGCATGAACTCTGCACACTTCTGCATCTGACTCTGGGGTGAATATTATAAAATAATCCTATAAACTGTCTTGTATTAAATCTTTTCCTTGTAAACCCTGACTACAAGTCATATAAGAAAATTCACCAAACAGTACCCATTTTATGCAGCATTAAACACAGTATTTAGTTTTATCACAGATTCGAGCTGCTAGGAAACTCTCAGACTGTGCTGTTATTACCCGTACACTGTCTCAGACACTAGTCATCTCTTGCAGTTTTATGGGCCACCAAAGTCAGAAAATGCTTGCTAACAGTATCCATTTTTACTGCTAAAGACCATTTTCTTTTGCTTATTCATCTCATGATATACTGCAAACAAAGACAGTGTGATGACTAGGAACTCAGTATCTATATTAGAGATATGGTTTGATTTCTAGCTCTATAATTTACTATGTGTGACACTGGGTATTATTATTCTACTTTCATGTATTATCTTCTGATTTCAAATTGAAGCATACATGTATGGGAAATTTCATTGAGTTTTAATTTGGAGAGGTTTTTTTTTTTTTTTTTTTTTAAATGTTTGAGGTAAATGTCCAAGGGCTCACTACCACAGGACTCACCAGTTTTCAGAAACTTTAGGCGAACAATACCAGTTTGTCTTTTACTAAGTGTGAACTGCTGCAGCTAACAAGGGTTTTGACAACAGGTGCTCTGCATTCTGAGTCTCAGAATGTTGATGCCATGTTACTCCCGTGTGAGTAATCCTATCACCTGGAATAATAAGGCCAATGAAACTTGAGCCTGTTTTTATTTCAGCAGAAACTCATCGTCCTGGTAGTTAGAACTTACACTGATACATCAATCCGATAAACATGCAATGGCACCCAGATTTCACTTTCCAAGTCTATCAAGTGATTGCCTCACTGTCTTCTTGGTTCACTATTTTTCCTTTTGTTTATAGTAGCATGACAATTCTCCTTTCCAACCATCAGCCACAGTATCTAAAGCCAACTGACTTTGTCAAACTTTGTCAGCTCTGTATTTGTGAAAATCTGCTATCTCATTTTCCTTCTCAGAAGACATCAAAGTATCTATGGAAAGCTTCAACTGATTTAGCTTGAGATTTAAATTGCTTGAGATTGAACTGAAACTTAAGCACTAGTCCATTACTATGTTTCTGTTGCACTGTACAGTTTTGTGTTAAACTTTGAAATTTTCTGTTAAGCTTTTACACACACACACACACACACACGGGGGGGGAGAGAGAGAGAGAGAGAGAGAGAGGAAGAGACAAGATGGCGGACAGGTAGGTACCAGGAGAGAGACCCTCTCTGAGAGAGACAGCTCAAATGCCAGAATAAAACACACTGGAGAGACCCAAACAGAGAGATAGACTCTCAACCCAGAAAGAAACTAAAGCGCAAAAACCCGCTCGAATAAGAGGTCCTGGGGCTACTATTAGTGAAGATAAGATCAGCGAGCATGGCACCCGCCTCAAGCCACCTGAACCCACCCGACCTGAACAAGTGATCCGCGCCGAAGCGACTGGCTTGAGCCGCCGGAGCGCTGAGCTGAACAGCCCGGCGTGCAGCTCGCCGGACCGGCACTGCACAGGACCCACCCAGAGGCACCGTGGATTCCCACCGCAGCCACACTGAAGTCGGAGGTTGGGCAGTCCAGCATTTCTCGGGGGTGCGGTGAGTGATGGGAATAAGACCCTCCCACGGGAAAGGGGAAACCGACTGGACGACATGTTGGATTTGGGCAGGACAGCCCTAACTCCATAAGGAAGTGGCTTCAGCTGGTTACTCCCCTCGCCGAGCGGATTGGTGGAATCTGCTTGAAATAGGCTACGCCCCTGGCGGGGACCCAGTTACTTCCCTGAGATCAGTGCACACTGATGCAGTGAAGGCCTGCAAAGGCTGACTGGCCCAGAAGGGAGGAGCTAGTGCACACTGCCCGTGGGTGAACTCTAATCTCTGATAACCCATTGAAGAGGGCTAAAGCTCCTAGACTGCGCCCTCTAGAGGAGCCATAAACAACAAGAAAAGGGTCTGGGGATTACACTGTACACCTGTATGCAAGGAACCAAAAACATGACGAAAGGGAGAAATAAGAAAACACTCCCAGCCCCCAACCCTGAGAACATTGATCCAGGAGAGGTAAATACAAAAGAGACTAAGGGCAGCAAAAATGCAACATCAAACACAGCGTTAGCGGACATAAAGAGATATATTCAGGACCTCGTAAGCGGGACCAAAACTGAAATATTAATTCAAATTAAACAACAGATAAGTAGATTAATAAAAGAAGGGCTGGGTACCTCTCAAGAAGACACAGACAGAAGAATAGAGGAACACAAATGGAGAGAAAAATTTAATGAAGAATTCAGAAAAAACCTAGAATTTATGAAGCAGATTCGAAGGGATTATCAGGAAACTAAAGACTCGATAGAAAGCTGGCAAAACTGCTTGAAAGAAACTGAAGATAGACTATCAAAAATTGAACACAGGCTTGCAATGTGGGGTCATGAAAGGGAAGATCTCTTAAAAATAACAAGGGAGCAGGCAGTAAAGATACAAAGACTGGAAGATGACAAGAGGATCTATAACTTAAGAATAAAGTATGTGAATGAAGAAGCAAGAATCAAAACAGAGGAATTACAAAGGCTATTCACAGCAATTATTGAAGAAAATTTCCCAAGCATAGAAAAAAGAAATGATATGCAGAAGTATGAAGCATACAGAACTCCAGCCACCTACAACCCAAACAGAGCTACACCCAGACACATAATAATCAAGATCCCAGAAATTCAATATAAGAACAGAATATTAAAAGCCAT
>PVJX010015088.1:0-43383 GCA_004027295.1 Dolichotis patagonum
TACACACTAAGGGATTAACCTCATGAAGGAATTGAAAGACCAATGTAAAGAAAACTATAGTGCTATGAAAAGTGGGACCCAAAAACACATCAGAAAATAGAAAGGTATTCACTATCTCTGGGTAGGCATAACTAATATTGTCAAAATACTGGCTATGCTTTCAAAACTGATATATAAATATAACACAATCCCAGGAAAAATAGCAATGGCATTGCTCACATAACAAGAAAAAACAATTCTGAAATCCAAATGGAGCTAGAAGAGACCCAGGATAGCAAAGGCAATCCATGACAGCTGAAGCAAAACGAGGCAGTATAATTCAAGATTTCAATTTACATTACAAAGCCACAGTGACTTAAAAAACAACAGCATGATACTTGCACGAATACAGACATGTGAATCAATGGAACAGAACAGAGGATGCAGAAACAAACCCAGGCATATTCAGACATCTGATCTTTGACAAAGGGGCCAAAAACATACATTGAAGGAAGGATAGCTTCTTTAGCAAATGATACTAGGAAAATTGGCTATCGACATGTACAAGATTGAATCTGGACCCATATCTCTGGCCATGTTCTCAAATAAAATAATAGTGGGTCAAAGATCTAATATCAAAACAGAAACCATTTGTTGGTAGATAAAATAGGTAAAACTCTTGAAGACACAAGCTTAGGCAAGGACTTTCTAAGTAGAACACCAACTGTACAAGAAGTAACATCAAGATCCAACAAATAGGATTATATTAAACTAAAAAGCTTCTGCACAGCAAAAGACACAGCCAAAAGAATGGAGAAACAATCCACAGGACGGGAAAAATTTTTGTCACCTATCCACAAGACAGAGGGTTAATAACTACAATATATAAAGAACTCAAAAAAATTGAATCCCTCACTAAATAAAAGAGCCAAGCAAAAGTGGGCAACAAAAGTTAATAGACACGTCTCAGAAGAAAAAACATAAATGGTGAACAAATATATTCAAAAGTCTGACATCTCTGGCCATTAGGGAAATTGAAGTTAAAATACTGAGACACCATTTTATTTCAGAAAGAATGGCCATCATCAAGATATCAAAAAACTACAAATACTGGCAACACTGTAGAGTAAAAGGAGCCCTTTTTGCACTGTTGCTAGGAATGTGAACTCTTTTCTCTTATACCTACAAACATGAGAAACATGCAGAAGTAATCTGTTGTGAATGTGGTAATTCAAGAGTGCTGATAATATTCTCTTGCTTCATCTAAGTGCCGGTGACACGTGTGCTCTATGTGGGAATTCATTTACCAAAGCACATCTAAGTTACTCTATTGTTTATACTTCTATAAAAAGTTTATCATGGATATTTGCTTTTTTAGTTTATCTCTACAACCCTATAAACATATCAAGCAACCTCTAATAATTTCAGTGTTATAACATTGAAGTACTGACAAATCAGTATGTTAAGATACAGAAGAGAGAAAAATTACACACTGCACGGAGTAAGCTTTTTGTTTTCCATCTCATCCATAATTATTTTATAAAATATACAACCAAGGAAAGATTTTAATATGAACTAGTTTAGAAAATATTAACCATACTCTATCTAACTAAGTTTTGTCACATATGTTGATTGTTAAAATTCTCTTTTGGAGAAATTTGTGTCGATCAATTTTCTATCAAAATATTTGGAGTATGGGTTGGCATTTTCATCATGAGCCACTGACAAGTCATTCATTTATGATGTAAAACTTGGATGTCAGTATTTTTATTGGTGGACAGAACATGCATTTATTTAATATGTCTTCTTTAATTCATGTTTATATTTATTGTCTTTCAAACTAATTTTTAAAATTTTAATACAGTACAAAATATCCCATGGGCACAAATTTTTAACAAAATAAAATCAATATTTGTAAAGAAAGGACTTGTGAACTACAACTGCGGAGCATACCCTGAAGCCAAAATTGCTCAAAATCAAGGCAGCGTGTATTGTTTTCTCTGGATGGAGTTGGACTTAATAGACATTTTCCTTGATATTTTTCTCTATTTCTACACTGATATTAAAATGCAGTCAAATATTACTCTAGAAATTTATTCAATTTTCACTTGGATTATCGAAATATTATTTTTACTTTATTGCCAAAATTAATACAGATATTTCAATTTTTTTCCAAAGTTACAAACACACATAGTTCAAAGAGTCTAACAGTACTATAGAGACTATAAAGAAACTAACACCTCTTACTCACTTTGTCTTACCCAGATTCCTGCAACTGACTCTGGCATTTAGTTCCATTTTTCCAAATAACAAAAAAAGTTATGAATTTTTTCATTTTAACTATACCTTGGCTTTGCAGTATATAAAATGATCATTTTTTTCCATTATATCATCATTTGTGATTAAGGTTTTCACTCAGATTCCAGCCCATCAAGGAATGCAGGTGTCTGGCCATCACTGGTCTCCTGCTCCCAGCACTCTCATGTACAGTGCTCTGGGCTTCTTCCTGCTTTCTCCATGCAGGTGCTGATTTCACTAAGGTCTTGTGAATTGGAGTTGGTTATCAGCACATGCTTATATTTGGACACTTGTAAAGCTTGTCACCTAGATTTACATACAAAACAGATAACACATTTCTCACTTTTATATGCATACAAAGTAAAGACATAATTAATATTGCTATTTAGGGAAATGTGATAAATCATTGAAGATGTGTGATTAGCACAGCCAACATGATTAAAAAAGTATCATAAAAAGTATCACAATTTCTCTATTATGTGTAATATATTCCATAGTTAGGTTGGTTACTTTACATGTTGGAATATCGTAAATGATGGTTCAAAAGTGCTTCAGTGAAATATTTGCTTCATCGACAATTGAACTCCTGTTTGCACTAAGTAGATGCATAAACAGTTTTATAGGTTTTATATTTCAGAAAAAAATTAAGAAAGAAGAGAACAGAAAGGTCTCTACTTTCTTCCTGGAGGTGATTAAAGAACAAGTTTGAATTTGGAGTTAGAGTGCAGAAGTGGGCTCTTTTCCACTTCTTCCCACATCATATCTTCAAACTGTGGCTTTGTTATTCTGTTCAGAGTGAACTCTTACCCCAACAAACACACACATAGTAACATGTGTCTAAAACTGGCTGAGGTGCATAAATTTTATATTACTGTGCTTTAATCACATCTTTCTTATAATTGACAGAAGGATGACTGAGTAGCACCAGTAGTTGGGAAAAATGATTAGCTTATTTATTATTCTGCAAAATTTATTTGGCAAACATCACCAGTACATCACTTTGAGACCTACAGAAAAAAAAAAAAAGAATCTGCCTACTGAATGAAAGGTATGGTGTCTAAGAATACCCATGTTGTGACTGAAGAATTTCAAAGGATGTACTATGAAGGAATATGACACAAAATGGCCTATGTTAAAAGTTCTATTTATAGCTTATATCTTGAGGCTCAGAAAGATTAAATAATTAAGCCAAAATTTCATAGGACTACAGAACTGAAATGAATCTTCTTATTCGGTGCCCTTTTCCATTTATCTCCTGAATTTGGCAAAGAGTAGGTTTGCTTTGATCAGCCTCTTTGGGATTTAAGTTACTAATGAAAACCAGAGTATTCCAGAAAACTTTGTATAGATGTCAGAGTGGTTTTTTTAAGCGTGTAAAACTCCACCGAGTCTGAGGAGTGCTGGGTAAACGAGACATGGCAAGATGTAGCCTGAATCCTGACGCTTTCCACATTCTTCCGAACTGTGACATTCAAGATCTTGCCCAAAGAGTCCCAGTACTACGCAGCCAAGTCTGTTCATTAGAACTTAAAAATGGGCTCAAATTATCTTAAATACAAAATATGACACATTACTCTATCATCCCTGAGTCCAGCAAGAATCTAGATAGCAACATGTGGCTACAGTTTAGGCTTTTGCTCTGAATTTAATTAGTACATTTTAAAACGATTTTATATAATACCACAAATCTCACAGACATTGGAATACTGAAGTCTCAAATCTAAAGACATTTTATCAGCTTTAAAAACATTCACCATTCTACTCATATAGTCCATGCTTATGCTATTTTGAAGGAAAATAATCATTTTTTAAACAAATTTTGATAAAAGTTTAGATTTCATGACAGAATTTATCTTAATACAAGTTATTAAAATAGTTAATCTATGTTAGAAAAATGTTACTTAAATGAATCTGACATACAGTTTTGTGTTTCTCATGCAAACTGAAAAATCTTTTTAAATGCATTTCTGTTTTAGAATTAATCTAGGACTCAAACATCTTGTTTATAAAGACCTAAATTTCACGGTACAGTTCAGAGGAAGGTGTGGAGATTCTCCGCGTATTCTCTGCCCTTACCCATGCACAGTCTCCTGCATTATTGTCACCAAAGAAAGACATCAGTTCCAACTGATACACCACAATCACTCAAAATCCATAGTTTATATTGAGGTTCGCATGTGCCGCCCTACTGTCTATGCATTTGGAGACATACCTAATGACGTGATAATATATACCGTATTATCAACATAGAGTATTTTCAGTGCCCTAAAATTCCTCTATACTCTGCCTATTCGTTATTACACTTTTACCTTCTCTACCCCTGGCAACCACAAGCCTTTTTACTGCCTCAATGATTTTGCTTTCTCCAGAATATCATACAGTTGGAGTTACACAGTAAGAATGTGGAACCCTTTCAGACTGGCTTCTCTCACATAGTTCTATGCATTTCCTGTTTTTGTAGATGGATTTATGTGGCTTATTTATTGATTAAAACACCATTGTCTGGATGTGCCACAGTTTATGTATTTATTTGCCGACCAAAAGGCATCTTTAATTCCAAGTATTGGCAATTGTGAATAGAGCTACCATAGTAATCTGTGCAGGATTTTATTTTCTATAAACACAAGTTTTCTTCTGTATTTCCTTTGGGTAAATATCAAAGGCATGACCATAGTAGGGTATAGTAAGACTATACTTAGTTTGAAAGAAATGGTTGCACTGTCTTCTGAAGTGGCCATACTATTTTCTTTTCCACATGCAATGCACAAGAGTTCCTCTTGCTCCAAACCTTCATTAGCATTGGTGTTAATCAGCGTTCCAAGTTTACCCTATTCTAATTGATATATAGTGTGTGGTATCTTATTCTTGTTTTCATTTGCATTTCTTTTATTTCAAATGAGCTATAACCTCTCTTAAGATGCACATATGCCACCTGTATGTCTTCTTTACGGAAGTCTTTGTTAGGATCTTTAGGCTTCTTAAACTTTAATTTTAATTGGTTATTTTAATAAATTATTGTTGAAATTTAAGAGGTCTGGGCTTACTTGGATAACAGTCTATTATCATACGCGATTTACAAAGATTTCCTCAGGGTGTGTGGCTTTGTTTCTCATTTTAGTGGCATTGTCTTCACAGAGAAATTTTTAATTTTAATGAGGTGAAAGTAGATCAGTCTAGTATATTTAGATTTTAGTTGATGGATCAACTTGTGGATCATATTCTCTTTACCGTTTTTTTGTGAATAAATTGTGCCTATGGTCCGGAACTCTGGCGCCTATTAAATGGCTGCTACCATGGAAATGAGGGGCTTTCTTCCTTCATTGCTGAGCCTGCTCAACTCTGTAAAGCGAGGAAGAGCTGTGAAATGAGTTTCACGGCCGCGAACACAGCCACTCCCATTTGAGAGGCTGCTCCATATTTTTTTTCCAAGTATAACAGCGTATGCCATATCCCTTTTATAAAAATGTGCCTTCATATCATTCAGCTAAAGAAATGGCTGACCAGGTTGAATTGTGAAATTAAGCAAAAGCATATTTTCTCGTCATATAGATGTCCTCAGATTGACCAAGTTCATTTAGAAGATTTTTAACATATGTAAAAGTGTACTCTGAAATGTTGTGTTTTAAAAGATAGAAACATTCCAGAAATCCCCACGGTAGAGATCATGTTATTAACCATTTGGTGCAATGTATACAAGAGACATGGGATTATTTGTATAAAAACTTACAGCTCAAAAATTTATGGCAGTAATATAAACTCATGAATGTCCTGTGCTGCTTGGGGGAATTCTCTGCAGTAGCTAGATGACTGATGATGTGGCCGAGTGTGATAACAAGTACAGCTGCTTCTATAAAAATGAAATCATAACAAGCTGAAGAATAAATCCTCCATAAGAAATCTCGTAAAGTGACAATCTAGTTTACTTGTTTTCCTGTAATGGGATTCTATCATCTACTTTTTCCACCCAATGTACAAATCAAGTTTAACATATTTCATGTTCTAGTTTTTCAAATCCTATAAACAAAAGGTTTTTTAAGTGTAATATTTTAGGGCAAACATACAGAAACAAATCCAAATATGGCAATTGCACCAAATAGGAGAGTATGATAATGAACACACTCAAGGAAATAATTTTTAGGTATAATTAGATGCCAATTAGTGAGGTGAGTGGCTATGGTTCATTTAAGGTTTATTGATTCTACATTGTTTTGAGGAATCTCAGAACATGAAACATTTTAAACTTCTAATGATTATGAGTGAAAATCTTCTTCTTGCAATCAGTCTACAAACAAAAAAAGTAGGGAATATTACAAATACGGAGCTAACTTTTGCAGAATACACCAAAGATCTTGGGTTGACTAAGAAGAAAGGATACCTGAGCATGCCCTGGAGATGAGTCTTAGTACTTGATTTTCCCAGTTTGAACAGCACAAATTGGGTCTTATCAAGTACATTAAACTTAAGGTAAATACACAGCTGCATTGAAGGAAACAGTTTCCTTATAAATCTCAAAAAATGCTTAACAAGCAGGAGAATTAAAGTGCTAGTAATAAAGTTTCTTTCACTTCAGGTATGAAGTAATAATTACCAGGTCTCAGAGCAAAGAAATATTGCCTAAGACAAGGGAAGACATTACAGGAGTACGATCAGCGGGGGCTGCAGGACTCAGTGAAAATATCAACTTCCAAATTGGGGTGGGGCGGTTGATGCTTACTTTAATTACAGATGCTCCGGTAGGTACTGGATGAGAACAGCTGTTCCCATTTATTCATCCAGCAAAAAAACCCCATCACTTGCTGCATTGCACTAGTTGTTATGAATGATCTTATATTGTGATATATTTCTTTATCTCCAAAGATAGTAAAAGTATATATGACACTGTTCACTAATACGATTTTAATTTCAGATCATTTCTCATGGTCATCACTATTGTGAAGGTCTTTCTGTTCGAGTCAAAGCAATGAGGTTTTACTATGCAACAGGTCTGATAGCTGCGTGAGTGTGCACCCTGCCACCCTCGCATGAAAAGCAACATAACAATATAATTGAGTTTGTCCAGGTTCTAGTTTTTTAATGTTGTCCTGACATAATTATTAAAAGCATCTCTTCTATTCTGAACTCTTTTAGACTATAAATCTGGTGGTTCTAATAGTAATATGCACTTGAATATTTCTGGTTCCTCTATATTGCTCTACTCATTCCATGGTAATTAGATTTTTCCTGCTCCCTCCGAGAAAGGAGTCGGCAAATCTCACTTACAGGATGTACAAGCTTTTAAGTTCACCCTCCACCTCTGCCCCCAAATGGAGCACCAGAATAGAAATTGCTCAGTCCCAAGCATCAACTGCACCAAGGTTAACTCTGACGAATGACACTTTCTAGGAAAGTGTTTCATCACAAAATATTGGACAGATTCAGCATCTTAGACCAGCAGACTTCGAAATCATCTGTACTTACAGCAAAAGACAATTTGGGGATTCCTCATTTCCTTCAGCACTAGTCTAAGCTTCTGAACACAAAATGGTTGTGGCACGTTGCATATATGTAGAAAGTACTCAACTGGTGAATCGATAAACTGCTGAATATTTATATTTACTTGTGCTATATTTTCTAGCACAAAATAGTATGAAAGATTGGTTCCTTATTTCTGAGGTATTATATGAACCATATAAATTTCATTATTTGTCTTACATTGTTTGTTAACCCTAAAAGGATCATACATGAGGAGATACCCAAGAATGAAATGTAGAATTTAAGAGGTACATGAAGAGATTGAATATGATAATCAACTGCTTACAGTCAAGTATCTTATACAAAATATTAAAATTAAGGAAAAAATATACAATGGCTGTTCTATTTTGCTGGTTTTATATTATTCCATCTAAATTAATTTAGTTTTATAAATCCTGAAAATGTTCTAGAACTAGTTATATCAAAACGTAGACTATTTTAGGGTTGGGGATTTAGCTCAATGGCATAAGTGCCTGCCTGGCAAGCGTGAGGTCATGAGTTCAATCCCTGGTACCAAAAAAAAAAGTAGACTATTTTAGGAAAGTTTGTATTAATATAATGACATGTTAATGCATTTCATTTGCTTTTAAGAAACATAAGGTAATCTAACTCACTACAAGTATCAAGAACAAGAAATTAACATTTTTTCTTATATTGGAAAATAAATGCAAATTATAGACATGCAAGTATAGGCTTAAAGATGAACATTCATTTCATTACACTATGTCAGACAATACATTATCATCTCTTACTCAAATTTTACAAATAGGCTGGCCTAAAGTAACCTCTAAATTCCCTTGTGTGTCTTCCACTTGAGTTGGAGAAAAGGTACAACTTTGCCCATGTGGGTAACACATGTTATATGTATTTAAAATGGGATTTGGAATATTCAGTACTTCAGATAAATCACCACATTCAAACTAAAATTAGGCTGCACCTTTCCAATACACTGAGAGAGATTTAGATTGTTGTTTGGTTGTGAAATCTGGTTTGAGATTTTTTTTCATTTTTGCTTTAATTATTGTTTTCCCCCCTTGGAGTATTAGTTATTTTCATGCTTAACACTTCTGTGATTAGTAGCTGAAAGGTTCCTAATGAAATATTTACAAATAGTTTGCATAGTACCAAGGTTTTTGCTAAATGGTGGCAGGTGCTACATACCAAATGGTCAGAGATTAAAAATGATCACTTTGGAGGATCTTCCTTGTCATTGAAGTAGAGGTTAATGAGGAAATGTGTTTCTTTAACAATGTGAATAGTTAATGTTTATATAACTCTTTTCTTTAGAATGCAATGCATTCATTTCTGCTTAATTTTCTGATACCTCACACAGATTTTGAGTGGTTTCTACAAAGTTAATTTTGATGAACACTTCAGATTTACTATTTCTTTTCTTCAACATCAACAAGAGGAACCAACCTCAGGATCTAGGGAGCTATCAGGTATGGCATATAAATTAGTGTGGATTCAGACTTTGTCCACTTACAGATGTACCCGTGGAACTCTGATCAAATTAGAAATGCTAATTTAAGCATAGTAGTGTTGGGTCAATTACAATATGAAGTCTCCCAAAAATGCTCAATATGCCTTAAGAATAGAATGAAATGAAACTAATTTTATGGCTCAAACATCACTCAGTTTCCCTATTTACTTTTCTAGTAGTTTTTCTTTGTTCTCATCCCAAATAGAGACATACATGTTTGCATAAAAACTGCATAGTTTTGAGAAACAAGACTCATACCTCAGTCAAATTCCTCAGAAACGATGAACCCCTAAGGAACAATTGTTTGTAAGCAAAAGAAAAATCCATCTAGCTTCTAAATTAACTATTGTTCAGTTGTCCATTTGCTACTACCATGGAATAAATATTTCATGAAAGAAAACTAATTTTTTAGTTACTGCTCAAAACAAAATGTTGGGGGGAAAAATCAAAGAATTCCTTTTTTAAAAAAATCAGTTAATATAAAAAAAAAGACCAATTAATTTTGGCTCTCAAAAGTTCTGAGTAAAAGGCAATACTCCTGCAAAGTCATCACATAAGAGGAGAAAGGTCAAATTAATTCCACAGGAGCACTTTAATAAGTGATGATAAGTTGTAGTGGAAGCAGGCATCTCAATCCCTAAGATGGTTTTTCAAAAGAGAATCATACTTGTTCCCAAGTGTATGGGAGAAAACATCTGACTGCTATCTGTTCCAGAATGTTTTATTATACTATTCTATACCTTTTTTCATAATTGAAATAAAAGACATTTTCTACCAAGGACAACTCTGCTTATAATTAACCCTTGGGGCTTATATTTTTCAACTCCAAGGATAAAGGTATTACAGTGCTAAAATCTGTGCCAAATGATCACAGGAATATAAAAGCTGGAATGAATTCTCATCTAGCTTCACAGAATGTGAAAAGTCATGGCTTGCCTTCTCTTGAGGCAAGGAGATACACTATTGCCATGACCCAAAGGACTCATTTTTACTTGCATTTCTCTGGGTAATTCTGTACTTGATCCGTGTGCATAATACAGATGGATGGAACAGGAGTACAGAGTTTATGTTTTTTAGAATGGAGTCCATAAAAGACAAAATTCACACTGCATTTTTTCAAATTGTAGGTGAAATTTGCAAAAAGTTAAAAATGACATTTCTCTTTGATACGACATAAGATTTCTCTTAAAATTACGTTATGCTGCTTTAGTTATATAAATTCTGTCTTTACATGACATCAAATGACTACAACAGACTGAAATTTATAAAAATGTAACAAAATAGAACCTCAGATTTGAGGAAGCTCTGATAATTCTGCTAGAATAAGCCAGAATTTGTGCAATATCATAAGCACTTGTAACTTTGAATGAAGAGTTAAGTGCACTGGTCTGTAAACAACAGGGCTTGGCACACTATGGTCCATCAACAAATACAAATCACCTTGCTCCTATTTTGTAAATAAAGGGTTATTAGAACACAGTTGTGTTTTCATACTCATTTGTTCACACGCCATGGCTTCCTTCATCCTTACCAGAGCAGAGTTGAATAGTCACAACACAAGCTACACGGTGGGCAGGGCCAACAACCTTTACCATTTGCACCTTTGTAGTAAAATCTTGCAAATCTCTGCTCTACAGCAACTGCTCCAAAGCAGACCAATGCCCACTGGTAACTCTCTGACCATTCATCATGCAAACTCTACCCCAGACCAGGGATGACAAATCTCACAAAATAAAGAACTATCTTATTTGAAATGAAAACACCACCTCCTATGGAAGGTATTTGATATTACCACTGCAAAATTCCATCAATGTCAAACAGACTGGGGATGCAAGCAAACTGTGTGAATACGCAAAGAGCAGAAGACAGAATCATAGAAGATTAAATGCATTTGTGCATGTCTTAGTATTGCAAGATTTTGTGATCACACCCATGAGAAGTTCACGAAAGATAAAATTAAAATGGATTCTTGTTTTTCTTAACGTGTGGCATACACTAGAAAATATACAAAATTTATTTACATCATGATCTATGTGTATATTTCCATGTAACCAGCACTCAGGTATACATGCAGATTATCAGCACACCTCACTTCTTACTAGCATCCTTTTTTAGGTGTTACTTGACTTGAAGACACAATCACTATTTTGATTTTTTATGTATAATAAGACAAATAGTCCAAGGTAGAAGAAAAGGTGTTTGACATCACTAATCAGAGAAATGCAAGTCAAAACCACCATGAGACAGCCATCCTCAAAGAGGTAAGGTGCTATTAATTGTTTTTTAATATAAACTTGTGGAGAAAAGAGAACCTTTGTGTCCTACCGATGAAAATTTACAACAGTACAGTTGTTCAAGAAAACCTTATGGAGGTTCCTCAAATGTTTCAAAATAGCATTGCAAGTCTATAATCCAGCAACCCCACTTATGGAAACATAAAAGAAAATGAAATCAAAATGTCAAAGAGATATCTTTACTCCTATGAATGATGCTATAATAAACGTAACAGAAAATATAGAGAACAGCCTAAATGTCCATTAACAGATAAATATGTAAAGACACCGTCCTATGTATGCAATGTATTATTGAGCATTGGAAAATAAGGAATTCTTGCCATTTGTAACAACATGGATGGACCTGGGAGAGAATAAGTGAGAAAAACCAGACGCAAAGAGAAACACTACATGATTTACTTTGTGTGAAATCCAACTAAAATAATCAAACTCATAAACAAATAGTAAAATTGCAATTGACAAAGCATTAGAAAAAATGGTGTGTTTATCAATATAGGTTTCAAAGTGTCAGCTACAAAAATAAATAAGCTACGGAAATCTATATAGCAAAGATCCAATAGATAACATTATGGCTACACTTAAAATTTGCTAACAGGTTAGGTCTCTTGTATATCTTTGCATATCTGCTTAATTAAGATATGTTTGTTGAAATGGTATAGATTTTTATTCCCATTTGAAAATATTTTTAATTCGAAGTTTTAGTCTATTCATGTTTAATTTATTTGATATATAAATTTACTTTTTTTTTACTTTCCACTTACTCTTGTTTTTTCTGTTTTATTTCCTATCCTGTTTCCTGTTTAGAATAATCCATATTTGTATTTTCCAAATTCTCTCTTGATTAGGTTTTTTAATGATATATTACTTTATTTTTTATAGTAGTCAAATTTAAGATTTCAATATACATTTTGGAATTATTGGCCTTTTTTGTTTACACTTTCAGCATTTCCAAAATAAAATTAGGAATCTCTTTTTGTAGTATTGTTATGAGCTGAATTTCACATATATTTAAACCATAAAAGATAAATTTTCAAATTGTAATTTTAGGTCTATTTTTATTTATCCAAGTATTATATATTCATTTCTAGAATTCATTTTTACCTTCTACATTATAAGCTTCCTTCTGGAACTCACATGTTTCACCAGTAAAAATAATATCCATTGTTGGCATAATAGTCAATCACTTACCTGATGTGGCCCAAGTCAAAAACATTCAATGACTCCCCCACTTCCTACAAGATAAAGTCAGGATACCTTAACCTGGCATTCATGGTCTTTTACTGAGCTAATATTCAGTCCTGTGAAATTCTCAAACCTTTTCTGAACTCACAGAAATTATCCCCGTCATCCAAATACTGTATAAATCTGACAAGTTAATCAAGGACTTACAATACATAATCAAAAAGCATCTTTGTGTTTCACTGATTGTTGACACTTCATTCCTTGGTGGTTATGAGTATAAACACATAGACAAGCCCCGTATTATTTTTTACTCATATACTGTATAAATTCAAGGATGTGAATATGAGAATATTGTATTCATGCATACCCTCTTACAAAGTGGACACTGTTTTTGCAGTCTCCCAGGTAGGATTTCCTGGCTTGCAACTGCACCCAGCAGGAGCAAACAGAGATATAGGGAGTGTAACCTGCATTGTCTCCCTTGTCTGAATTTCCCCTGTCACATTCCCTGATGCTAGTTTAGATCCTTTCTGGACTTCAATTAGAGCTGACAAAATGAAGGATATTTAGAAAAGACTTCCTCTTTCCTGAGGCACTTTCACAAGTTCTATAAGGAACTTATGCCTAGTGAACTAACTGCCTGCATACTTCTCACAGAGATCCATAGCCCCCCAAAATTCATGTCCCACTTCGGTTTCCCTCTAGGTGGCCCTATTGGACAAGCTCTAAGATGGCCCATAATTATGCACCACATCTGGTCTTCAGGAAACACTGGCTATTCCATGCCTATACAAACACAAAATGCAACACAATGCACAGCACAGTAAACACACCCTACTCCATCATCAAGTGGCCTGCTGGCCTTTGCCTTAGAGTTTCTCACCAGGCCTCAGACAGCAATGGAACTTACTTCAAGAGCCCTAGGAAGCTCTTTGAGAAGCTGCACTGAAAGCCTTCTCTTGGCTTAAAATGAAGAAGATGTACCTCCTCCTTTCCCCATTTGCAGCCCTCTCTGAAGGAACGTGTCATCACTAAATTCCCTGCTCTTCAACTTCCTTATGTGCCTGAAATGTTTAAGGTGTGTAATGAGATTTTGATTAGTCTTTTGCAGCCTGCCTGTCTAGGACCTTTTTTGAATTGCCCATGATTATACTAGCGTCTAAGTTGAAATTTTGAATTTAACATGATTTTGTATTTTATCCTTATTATTGAGCTCTTAAAGGAGTGTACCCCTTTAAATAGCAATCTATTCATGCTTCCAAGTTGTAATTACAGTTCTCATTTGAGTGTGACACCAATACTTAGGTTAGGAACTTAGAAAAGGGAAAATAAATGCAGTTTATAAATTTCTGATTGCTAAGGAAGTATTTCATTATTTTTCTAGAAAAATCAGTCCTGGGCCTATTTTGTTTCCAGAATGTAAATATAAATTGGATGGATGCAAACTCTGTTTGAACAAAATTTAGAATTTTCACAGATAACTGAAATGCTTATAATTTATTGTCAAGACAGGTTCTAATGACAGTTTTAAAAATCTGTTTATCAAATAGCTTCCTGATGCTATTTTTTAAAAAAATATATACATTGATCATCTTCTCTGGAATGTAAGTGAAATTATATATAAGCATCTGTCTTGCTTTGGTCTATGTTTTGTATCTTTTCATATAAAGAGGAGAAATGTTTAGAGTAAGAATGAACTGGGTTGAGTTTCCCTATTGAACAGGCTTATGCTCGTAGGTAAACTATTTGACCTTCTTACCCCTCTGTTGTCTAGTTCACAACATGGGAAACAACTGGTCCAACCTCACAGAGAAGTAATGATTAAATAGTTAACAGGTGTAAAGTATTGTGCAGGAGCCTAGCACTTTTTTCTTTTATTCTCTGTCCTGCTTTTAATGCTTGTTTTTAATACATTTTTGGAGAAATCGTTTAAAGAAAACTGATATCCTTTTTCAAAACACTTCATTATCCTCATCCATAGCCATCTTATTTTGTACTATTTTTTTTTCTTCACCATCCTTTGAGGAGGTTCTGCTTATCAGGAGACACTAATTTCCTTTCACTTAGCTCTGTGCCTGTGTTTTAAACTCATGTAGAACAGCAACATGATCTTATATTTACTTTCTGTATTCCACAAAGTCCTTTTCCAAAGTAGAAACCCACAGAAGACTTACTGTGTCTTTGGAGAGTGGTGAAATACTTTCAAGATCACAAGCCAAGGGCTCAGTGGCCCTCTCCCAGTAAGCCGGTGGTGCTTACTCCAAGAGCTGAGAAAACTGCGAGAACAGTAACCAATTGCAAATGGTGAACCTTATTGATTTGGGAAGATGAGAGTCCTTGTGAGCTCCAATAAGATGGGGGCATTCAAAAATTAATACCTTGGCATGCACTTGTAATCCCAGCACTCCGGCAGGCTGATTCTGGAGGATTGCAAGTTTGAGTTGTGCCTGGGAAATTTAGTGACTTAGACCCTGGCTCAAATTAAATATATAAAAAGGGTGGGGGATGTAGCTCAGTGAGAAAAGCCTTGGTTCAGGCCTCAGGATTGCGACTGCTACAGGTTCCATTCACAGGAAAGCAAATACTTTTAAATTACAGAAGATTTAGAAAAGACTGATTTGGAATCAATGTTTAGGTAGGTTAGTCTGAGAAGGGAGGTGTTAGCTATAATGTCGTCTCAATGAAAGCCTCTGCTAGGAATTCTGAAGCTGAAATGCACTTCAGACTTGCGAGGAATTGGAAGAAGAGAGCTTTACTCTCTCATGTTGCTCAGTCACCAGATGCAGCTCAGCAGACACATCCTGGGGAAAAGCAGCTTTCTGAAGCCCATGCAAACCCCCAGGAGTTTTAAGCAAGGGCTGTCTACCAGCAGCAGCAATCCTAGAATTTGAAATAAGCCTTTCATTCTTGTGCCACGATTTGTGCGTCCAACATATCTATGATATATTGTGTACTTATAAAGTGCTCACTCTTCCAGAGACCATGTGCATGCCTTTATGAAGTGTGATCTATTGACCATCAAAATAGTGAGACTGAGATTAAACAAGATCCTTAAAAGTTTTCATTTTGGGGCCGAGGATTTAGCTCAGCGACATAAGCACCTACCTGGCAAGCAGGAGGTCATGAGTTTGACCCCCGGTACCAAAAAAAAAATAGTTTTCATTTTTAACTTCAGAAAATATTAATAGGGTAACTTCCAAGTACCAGACCATTATTAGGTATTTGAAATTCAATATGGAACAGGATGGTTCTAGCTCTTGAATACCTAGTACAATAAATTTTGAAGATATTAAATATAGCTTACATTTGAAAAGATGTATTTTTTACTTCTCGATCCATATGCTTACTTTGCTGCCTTTGGAAAACAGTCTTTTAAATAGGCATGGACAAACCAGAGCCTGTGGGCTAAAGCTGGCCTGCTATGATGTTTTTACAAATAGTTTTATCAGAAAATAGTCATGCCCACCATGTTTTTCTCCACAAGGAGAGGGTTGAGCAGCTGTAGTAGAGACAACCTAGTCCTTCACAGCAAGTGCTTACTGACTCTATTCTAATGTACTTTGAGATTCCTGGTAATATGATACTGAGTTATCTCGAATGTTTCATTGATAAGATCAGGATTTTAATTTTATTTTTTTAAGTTTGCTGTCCCCAAACTGAAGGATGTTTTATCTTTGATTATTAAACATACTCCACTTCCTGATTATGTAATACTCATAATGAAACTTTCCTTTAAATACCTTTCATCTATTCCTTTTCATCATTGTAACTATAATGTAAAATTTTTAAAATGAGCAAGTATTTAACGTAAGTGTAGAGATACTAAATTTAATCAATACGGTATAATGTAATAATGTTTAGAAGACACCCTGGATGAAAATATTTTGTGATATTCTACAACGAGCTGGACTTATTGCTATTCCTTTCAACATTTTAAAACAGGATCCAGACAAAAACAAAAGATGTGTTGATCCAACTTTTGTATGATACAAAACTGTGGAGCCAATAGGTACTATGGTGTATTAGACGAGAGGAATGCTATTTCAAAGGACTGCAAAAAGTTGGAAAGATGAGCCAAAACTAACAAAAATGAAATTTAACAGGGCTAAATATAAAGTTCTCTATTTGGGTTAGAAAAATTGAACCACAAGTGTACAAATAAAGGGAGGATGGAGAACACATGGCTCAAGAGCAGTAAAAGGTGAACAAATTTTAGGGTTAACTGCAAGCTTAATTATGCACTAAACTTTTTGATGTGGCCACAGAAATGCTCACATAATTTTGGCATGTGTTGTAATGTAAGTATGTATTCTGTCCAGAGGAGGGTAGCTAATTGAATCGCGTACTGCACTGGCCCTAAGCCATCTGGAATGATGTATTCAGTTTAGGGAGCCATGTTGTAACAGGGACTTTGACAAATACAGTGGAGGTTTGATGGTATTTTTCTTCACCAGTTGCATCAGATACCTGTTTTCTTAGACCCACGACGCTACAATGCAGCATAAAGCTCGGGTCTAAACAGAACAACCTGCAGTGGGAACCAGAAAGGCAAAGAAGTAGGGACTACTTAGGATTCATTCTAGTCATGATAAAATCAGTGCTGTAAACTAATTTTTTGAAGCATTTGAGCAGAGTCATGGTATTTATAGAGTATGGATGTCTTTCCAAGATCAGCTCTGTGTAATTCCAGACCCTGTTGCTGGCTATATAGGAGGCATAATGAGGGCTGGCAACTCAGATCACTGTCAGGTTTCCTCTCAACTATAAATTTCTGTACCCTTTCTTTGAAATCAATTTACTGCTATGGCCTGACCAGTAAGTATGTGGGGGTGAGGTACACAGAAAAATAGTCCTGCCAATAACAAAGCAAAAGTAAGGAAGTCAAATAAGGAAAAGAAATGTTAAATGGCAAATGTTGAATCCTTAATTAATAAAGAATTTTGTTTCATGTGGGTTTTCAAATAACTTGCCAAGAAAATTGTGATTGCACATTTGTTTTAACAAACATACCATATTAATCACAGTAAAGGTTATGGACTACACATGTCAGGGAGATAACAGAACTGAGCATAAAAAATGAGTACTTAGTGCTGAACTATTTGGTATTTATGCTATTTATACCAGAGAATATTTTAGCTGGTAAAATTATGTAAAAGTGGGAAAGATGTAGATTAGGAATTTTTCCATTTTATGTAGGCATATTATTTCTGTTTTGCTTATTTTTATGGTTTATTAACTGTAGCCATAGCTAGTAGTCTTTCCATTTGTAATCACTGGTTTCTCAGTGTCATAATGTACTAGGAAAAAAACACAGTCTTTGAAGCCAGTAGGTCTGCGTTCAATTCTCAGGTTGTCATTACTGAAATTTTTATTTTACTCTAGCATTTAATACCTATATTTTATAATCTGTAAAATATCAATGTATTTTCCAATGTTGTCCTGAATTACGATATGCATAAATTGCAGCATAGGACAGAATATAGGTAATGTTAGATCTTACACACAGATCTCGATTTTGGCCACTGTCTTCATATTTTGTGTTGGTCCAAAAATGGAAAAATCAATAATTTGAATAAAATGAAATTTTCCTAATCCATGTTCCAAGTCACATATTTGATCTCCAACTCTACCTCACTCCACCCAACAATTCCCTTACTTCAGGTGACTTTATAATAATATTTGAATCTGGAATTATAGAGAAACTAGTTACTGATTCCTATAGTCTAAGTTTCATGAAGCCCACCTCATAAAGACTCAGAAGCTTAATGTTTCTGGATATATTAGGGATGTGAGGAAATCACAAAAAAGTGGTAAATCCTTACTGTGCTGCGTATCACATGCTTTAAGCTAACTCAGCCCTAGAGTGTTTCTTTCCAGGGTCAGCACAAACACACCACAATCTGGTTTTGAACATTTTGTATGAGAACAAGTACTGATAGGCAGCAAAACACTCATTTAACTTTTAAGTAAGTAGTATGTTCTCTAGATTGTCTCAAGGCCTGTTTCCATAGAATTAAATTGCTACTATTTAAAAGACTATGAAAAACTGTATTTCTAGAAATAAGATTACTCTATATTGTGTACAGCTTTAATAAAGAAAACGTTCAAACTCCTAAGAAGCAGAAACAAGTGAGAGGCTGAGTTGTATTTACTAGAGGATAATATTCCTAAAGATACCACTGCACTCTAAATTGTTTTGCATGTATGTCAGTTATTCAGATAATTGCTAACAAGTTTTAACAAATATACTATATTAATGTAATATGTTAATAATAAGATAAATTATTTTAGTATGGCTGCTATTGTCCAGTTCATCTGAAAAATAAGCTGAAAGAGGCAGGAAAATATTAAGAGAAAAAGGGAGTATGACTCTGCTATTAGAAATATAAAACATAATAAATTAGTATAAATACAATATAAACTAATTCATTAAAGGTGCAAAACTTTAGTGAGTATAATGATATATATTTATATATAATTATATATAATTCATAATTATAGAAACACAAATTAACATTAAATCAAATGCTTCTTTTCCAATATTGAATTGGCAAAAAGAGATGTGGAAAAATTGATGTTACAGATTATTACCAAATTTGGAGGGTAATTTATTAATATTTATCTGAAATGTAAAATGTGCATCCAAAATTTTATTCTATAGCTACCCTATACAAAACTATTTCAATATATTTGTACAAGGATTCTTACAAAAAATTGTGGCTAAAGAAAAACAAACAAAAGAACAAGAAAAACAACAAAAATTTAAATACTCATCTATATTGGACAAATGTTACTCTTTCTTTACAGCTGGATAGATAGATAATCTTTTTTCCAGTGCTAGGCACTGAAACCAAACACTGGTACTGTATTACTCCCCAACCGTTAATAACATAAAAAATCATAAATTACTTACCAATATGCTGACATATATGATCTTCAAGTAATATTATTAAAGTAAATAATTATCAACATTTTATAAATATAAGGAATATATGTATGCACATGCACAAATATACATATGAATATATATTAATATAGTGAATAAATAATAATGTTATATAGGGAAATACAGATACATTAACAATGGGATATATCTAGGACTGTGAAGTCTGTGGGGAATATATTTTAATTTTGTATCTTTTTAATAGTGACTTAGTATGCATATTATTTTTTAAATAACACATTTTATTTTAGGGCAGGTTTAAGGTGTACTTATCCATGAGCATGGTTTATTTCCTCATTTGTTTAGACCCTGGATTTCTTTCATTAGAGTTCTGTAGTGCTGCTGACATTTTGTTAGGTTTATATCTAATATTTCAGAGGGGTTTTGGTGGCAGTGTAAATGGCACTGATGTAATATTAGTGTAAATTGAAATTCTAACTCTTAATTGCTGCAATGTAACAAGCAACTGGTTTATGTCTATGAATGTTGTATTCTACTTATTTGCTATAATTGCTTCTTATAGACATGTTTTATGTCTATTCTCTGGGATATTCTACATAGAACAGGTTTATTCAGTTAATCCTAAATTGTGCATATTTTATTGCCCTAATTTTACTAGTTACTACTTCCTAAAAATGTTGAGTAGGAATGAGGAAAGCATCTTTGTCTCATTCCATATCCTAAGGTTAAAGCGCCATGGATGTGATGATTTAGATATCAGTATAGATATAGACATAGATATAAATACAGATACAGATGTAGATGCAGATGTAGATATAGGTAGACATAGACATAGATATAGACATTGGTATAGATAGATATATGTCTGTATATATCTATCTATATCAATTTGCAAGGGAATAGATTTAATATAGGACATATCATTTAGAGGATTATTTTATAATAGTCAACCAAAAAGTCAAATGCAGAAGAGCAAAAGAGATTTGTCCACGCACTAGTGACCCAAAGAATCCAGCTGAGGGCAACATCCTCCATGAGTCCAGCTGGAGGCCTAGAGCCCACAGCAATGGCTCATTCAGGTTTCTATCAAGAATCTGCACTGGGAAGACCCAAAGGCCAGTGGTGGAAGCTAGAAAGTCTGTGCCAGCAGGATGAAGGAGCTGTGCCAGCAGGCTGAGAGTTCTGCACTGGAGCCAAGAAGTGACTCTCAAGGTAAAGACCAGAGCTCCCCCGAAGAAAACACAGCCCTCCTCAGCGACAATGCGATGCATCTCCAGGGATGAGAACAGCTGAGTTCATATCAGAAAAACCAGCATGACAGGCTCCTCCTGGAGAACTGACAGCGCCATCCTCCCCTCCTGTTCTTCTTTTAAACTATTGGCAGCAATCTTTAGCCTTTCCCCTCCAGAACCACATTGATTCAGTTCAGCTGGGTGTTACAAATTGATCATTAATTAATTAACCATACATACATGAGAGCTGCTGAGAGTTTTTAATGAGTCCTTGGTGAATTTTTCCCAATGTTTCTACATTCATTGATATGGTCATATAAATTTCTCCTTTAGCCAATTGACAATAAATTATGTTAACTGTTTTCAACGTGTTGAATCAGAGTTGTAGACCTGAAATGAGTCCTATATGGTCAGGCAGGATGTATTATTTTTATAAATGCTGGACTTAATATATGACATTTCTTTAAAAAAATTTAATGATTGTCTAACCGATACATTTACATCTAATCGACTTGGTAATAACATTATACATATAACATTATGTGATGTATGGTGCTGGTACCTTACAACAAAATCTCTGATTTGTCTTCTTCACTTCCTGTAAAATACTGCTGTTACACATGCTACTTATCTATAATCTGTAATCATCCGATGCATTGCTTTACTATTTTGAGCAATCTGCTGTTAGATGATTAAAAGTATGAAAAATAAATTACTTTTTCACTTATTTTACTTTGAATTCTTTCCTTTTAATTTATAAAATTCTGATTTTCCAATATTATATTTCTTTTCCCTGACTAAATTCTTTTTAATATTTCTTGTGAGCTAGATCTGCTCACAGCAAATTCCTTCAAGTTTTTGTTTGCCTTCCAAAAGTATTTCTTCTTTACTTTTGAAGGAAAATTTCCTCCATATTTAAATGTAGGTGGTTGTTTTCTTTTATTCTTTTAAGTATTTCACTGCATGTTCTTTCTGCTGGTGCAGTTTCTAAAGGTAAGCTTCATGTAATTATTATCTTTATTCATCTATTATTAATATTTTTCCTTCTCTGACTTGTATGATTTTTCCTTTTATGTTTGCTTTTCTGAAGTTTGATATGACTACATATAGATTTCCTGGTCTTTTCTGAGCTTCCTGTATTTGTGATTTGGTATTTGCCAATAATTTTGGAAAATTATTTTGGAAAATTACAAAGTGCTATTGCTTCATATATTTCTTTTTTTAAACCTTGCTGCTCTTTTCCTTGCACACACAGAACTCCATTTTTAATTAAGAATTTAACAATTTTTGATTTTTGATAGTTTTGAAAATTCCTATCAATACATTTTCAAAGTAAAATATTTTTTTTTCTTAGCCATGTCCAGTCTACTGATGAACACAGCATCCTCTGTTTACATTGTATATTGGGTGCTTTTAGCATTTCTTTTTGATTCTTTTGTAGAGTTTCTATCTATATGTTTACATATATGTGTCCTTTAGTACTCTCCATTAGTTATCATTACAATTTAGTATATTTATCATAGTTATAAATTTCTAGTCTGATAATATTCAAATCTCTTCAGACTCTTTGTATCAGGAGAGTACGTTTCATTCAGTTTTGTTTCTTTGTTGTTTCAAATTTTGCCCTTTTACATATATTGTTATTTTTTTAAATTAAAATTGGACATGATGTATTATAAAGTCAATTAGAATAAAGAGATCTCTTAGTGAGGTGTTACGTCCATCTGGCCAGAAGTTAGCCTGTGTTTACTGTTACGTGTAGATGTATATTTCAGATTATTACAATATTTTCTGTTATTTTTGCTTTGGGTTTGGGTTTCCTTAAGGCCCAAATTTAAACTTTGGAGTTCTTTTCAACTATAATTACTTATTATAAAGGTTCCTTATTGATACCATAGTAAAATGTTAGGAGAGATGAAATATCTTTTAGTCCCACAAGTAGGAGTCTGACTTATAGTGACCTTGTGGGATCCAGATTTTGATATCTAGTAGTATTTCTCAGCTTTTATTTTTAATTCCTTAACTGTGTTAGGAAGGTTAGAGTGGCTGGAATCAGGTCCTTTGGTAAAACCCGGTTAGTAGGTTGTAGTAAAATCGTTTCCCTTAAAGGAAGGCTTGTGTTACAGAAAGCAGAATGACCTGGGCAATTTCCAGTGGTTTAGTTGCCCTTTTCCTTCTGCTGACAGCTGCTCTTGGAGGGAAAGCTCATAATAGTGTAAGGGGCTCCCCAATTTGCTATTTTCCTCTTAAGCTGGGCATACTGGGTATACTCAGTCACTAGTGTTTAGGTACTTAGTTAATTTCCGTTATTTTCCCCCACAGTAGTGAACCCAGGGCCTTTGCACCAAGCTATATCCTCTTTAATTCCTTCATTCATTTAGAGAGGAGATCTTGCTAAGTCACCAAAAATTGCAAGGAAGAAACTGAAATTGAGATCTCCAAGGCTCCACCGCCCAAAGCACTGAGATGAGAGGCATGTGCCACCACACCCAGATTCATGCTGGCTCCAGTGTCCTTTTCTTTTGGAAGCTATGAATCTTTATCTGCCTAAGTCTCTAGTTTTGGGCTGGTAGTTTATCCCATGACTTTAGTTCTCCGATGGATTTTAGAAGAATTGTTAATTTTTGTTATGGGACTGATGATTTCCAAGATCCTTATTTATAACCAGAAGTGCATGTTTAATTCATTAAAGAACATCTATGAACTTAAAAGTGTTTGTTTTCCTCCTTCTCTTGTGTGGTCTTGCCTTGTCTTCCCTTCCTTTCTCTTGCCTTTCAGAGAACTTCAGTGCTAGGAGGCACAGTAAAATGTAAGATGTCAGCTGAAGCAAAATGAGAACCCACCCCAGGCTGTGGAAGTAGAAATCAATGCAGCAAGTTAGCTTGAATGGGTGATGGAAGCTAAAGTCATTTGTAATAGAAGCAATTGAAATTCTGAGCCACCTGATAGGAGGCAATAAGAAATTTCCATCATCACTTTTGTGACATTTGACAATTATAAATATCTTCAATCTAATGATGTCACATCATTGGAATGCTCCAAATTAAAGAACATTCTACAAAATATGTGGCTTGTAAGGTTCAAAAGTGTTAAGGGTGTGAAATTTAAGGAAAGAGTCTGGAACTATTCCAGAACAAAAGCAATTAAAGAAACACAACACATAAGTGCAACTCACGATTCTGACACGTCCTTAGCTATAAAAACTTGTGAAACGTGAGTGGGGTTGGAGGATGAGTTGATAATAATGTGTCAGTGTTAATTTTCTGATTTTGATGGTTGTACTGAAGTTACCCAAGAGACCAATGCTGCTTACAGAAAAACACAAGAAAAGAATCACAACATGTAAGTTGAACTTGAGGATGACAATTTCAAAACACAGGGAAAAAAATCTGCAAGTTCTTTGAGATTATTTCAAAATTTTTCCTCAAGGTTGACTGCAGTGAAGAATGAAAGAAAATTAACAATCTGAATTTGAACGCATTGTTTCTTCATGGCGAATGTCTGATATCCTTGTGTCTAGTCTACTGTTTTTGATTTTGACTATATTGTTCCTTCACCCCCCCCCCAGAGACGGGGGATCTGATTTGCCATATGCAATTTGAGACCATTTGTCATGTGATAAAGTATTTGCAGTTTATCATGGCTAAGAATTACCTATCTCTTATTTATAGCTGGAAAAATAATATGTAATAAATGTTAGGTCTTAATCATATTATAAATAATATTAACAATGCAATGAAATCTAGAAACTATAAAAGTTATTATCTCCAGAAAAACTCAGCTTCAATGAGACATTTTTACTTTTCCCTTGCTAAAAATCGTTTGTCTTCATAAAGTTCTTGACAACAGTTCAATCTACATATGCTCTGCAAATACTTTTATTTATTATGCCTCTTAAACTGCAACTGAAACAACGGGGAGACAAGTACCCCAATTATTTTCAATATTTAAAAGCAGAATTTAAAACATAATACATTTTTTATTTCATGCATTAATATTGTTGTTGTCAATATCAGTACTCCCGTTACAAAAGATTTAATAAAAGGCTAATTTTAAGTATATTTTTGAAGGCCTAGGATAAATCTGTCCTGCTTTTTAAAGGTTCTTCTTGGTTAGACTTTATCAAATATAGACATATGTTTCTAGCATGTTTATCTTGCATAAATATAATGATAAAATTAAAACTGCCAAATGAAATATATAATCTTTTAATTACCAAATGTATCACTAATTCTCACTGTAGGGAGCCTGCAACCTGCTTTAAAAAACCGAGGTCCAGAGATGTGTGGACATTGGGCGTTTGTAAGATCATGCCAAGTAACCAGCAGTTTACCAAAAAACCCCAGAATTGTTATATGAACAAATGAGTGTACAGTGATGCATAACGGCATTCATTTTTTCATTAATTGTATCAACAGCTACTTATGGCACACATAATGTGGACGCTGACCTATAACATAGCATTTACTTTGAAATTCCTTCTCCCAGGTTTGAAGTCTGAGCTGGAGACAGATTCCTTCTTTGATCGACTGATTACACCTATACCCAAACTACCTCCTGTCGCAGGTTCTTATCCTCCAGGGTGAACAGACACCTTGCTAATTACCCAAGAACTAGATATCAGGCAAGAAGAGGCAGCATGTATTCTCTGGAGACACCAAAATTATTCGAATTAGACAATTGTACAGAAGCTGCAAGCTCCCTGCAAACCCCACTTGGCCAGTGTAAGCTGCGCTGACAGCTCCTGCATGCTGTTAGTCTGTCCCAGGTGGCAACTGTGCATGTGACCCTGCAGGGTAGCCTCTTCTCCTTTGGAACAGAAGGTAACAAACAGCTCTGTCTTTCACCTATCAGATTTCCACTGTGTATTACTCCACCATCAAAACAATCTTTAAATCTTACAAAACAGAGAGATATAAAGGTGACCAATACCCAATCCCTGACCTAAGGGAGCTCTCGTACTTATTGGGAAAGCAGATGAGTAAGCTGTGATCCATAACCCAGGAGCATCTCCAATTCCAACCATGAATTGAGCCACTTTTACAAGTTACACCACAGGTAAGAGAGACACATAGAAACTATTTCATTAACTGTCTAAATATATAGCTTAGACCAGGAGAAAAGAAAAATCTCAGCAGATTCATGGAGCATAAAATGCCTGATTGGAAATGACTAAGGAGAACATGGTGGAGGGTGACACTAATTGAGAAAGAAACTAGTATATTTTGCATCAGGGATGCCTACCTCAAGGCCAGCAGTGAACCAAGAGAGTATTAGGTCTCAAACTGGCCATGATCAGTATTGAAATTTCAGTTTGATCTTAACATGAAAAACTAATTGGGAATTTTTTAAGGGGAAGTGAACTCTATAAGAGATGCTAGCCAGAAGAGCAGTATATCGACTTCAGAGGATTATACTGTATAATCTGACCCAGAGTAATGGAAGAAGGGCAGACAGAAATGGCCATGACTGGGCCATGGTAGATGGACAGGCTTAACAATCCATACACACACTTCATTTCCTGATTCAAGGGTTTCAGGGCCTTTATTTATAAACTTCTGACATGGCTTTAATATATCCTGTTATCTTTTAGCAGGTATTGGCTCCAGTTCAGAATTTTATAAAAATGGTCTTATTGAAACCCTTCAGCCTAAACCAAATCTTAATCAAAAACATAGCTCCTTCTGATTCTTCCAATGCTAATTTATACAGTAGTAAAAAAATGCGGTCTTAAATTAGCTTTAATCTTCATTTATATCATATCATTTACAATTGAGTTAACTTGTTAAATATAATTGATCACAGATTAAGCTTTCCAGGGAATAAATATATCCTCTCATGAATAAAGCAGGGAAAATCAAAGGCTTTGATGCCAATGAATCCGAAGAGTAGACTAGGATGACAGAAAGGAAAGGTTTTCTAATTTTATATGTTCCTTTTATGATTAGGTCTGTTTTTATTTGTATTTAAATGACCAAACATGTACTTTTGAGATTTTTTTTATATTTAACTACAAAAAGTGGTAGATGAACTTTTAACTCAAGGACCCAAAGCCCACACAAATATTCTGTATGTGTTTTGAAAATTTTGTAAACTTGAAAATTTACTGGTGGCAACTAAAATTTTAACATCATACTTAGATTACATCCTTTAAGTAAGCAATTGGTTAAGAAATTATGGAAGGTCAAAATTTTCTTCTGGGAGCGTGGCCAAACTTTTTTAGGCTGAGAGTTTCTTTTCTGTAAAGTTGACCTTGATCCTGATTTCTTCATCTGTTTTTAACAAGCTACATCCCCAAAAGTTACACAGAAAGAAACAGACACACTGTCCTCAATTTCTCCTCACATTTTGAGGTTTTCAGATGGCCTTGAAGATAACACTAGAATTCGGCAGACACAAACTGTGCAAATGATTGTCAGATAGGTCATTAACCACATTTTATAACCATAGATAGAATCATCATTAATCTCCAGTACCCCAAGAAATGTGAGATACAATGTAAGTCACCCGTAATTAGAAGTGTCATAGTGCATTTCAGGAGAGGAAGGTAACCATCTCTCAATGATAAAGCTGCATATAAAATGAGGAAACTTACTGAGGGCAAGCTTTAGCCGTGGAAGAGTTCTTACTCCATGTCACTCTGCCTGAGCTGATGTTTTGATATAGGGTCCTAACAACCTGTCATTATTAACTAGTAAAAGTATTTCCAATTTACCCATACAACATTGAAAATTATCAAAAATACTAGAACTTAGAAGAAAAGTATTTTTATTCCAGCTATATTGTTTTATTCATATATCTGTAATATGGTAAAAACAGAATTTGCCCACAGTGAATCCTCTCGATCTGTATTTCCATATAAAACTCAAGAGACATCATGGGGTTCAAAATATTTTAAATTATAAGATAATTATAAATTCATATACAATTATAAGAAAAGATATAGATAGCCCATGTACTTTTAACCTGTTTTAGTAAAATGTAACATCTTGGAAAACCTTTGCACAATAACATACCCAGTATATTAACGTTGGTGTGACCCACTGATTTTGTGGATTGTAGTTTTAAAATATGGTGAACATAGCCCAAACTGGACTAAGTATCTCCCTTTTACATCATATAACTTATCTCACTACACTCTTAAGTTTCAGATACTTGGCAAATCATTTGCCAACTGCCGAGACAAAGAATGAAGGAAAAACAGCAGATGGTTGTACTGGGGGAAGTGAGGGATGGGTCGGGGGGAGGCTAAGCGTGTTGAGCTGGCGTTCCTGTGAGACACTAGTTAGAGATGTCTAGCAGGTATCTGGGTAACTCTGTGACTTAAATCTGAACTCTGCCAAGCCTCGCTAGGAAGCCAGCTTTATGATCAAGTCAAAGAAGCCAAGAAATACTCGACCTCTTTTAAGAAATAAACACCATCAACAACTGTTGGTACATCTCTTTCTAAATACTCATCTAGGACAACTATGCCCTTCATTTCTTGGGGCTTCTATTCATACCTCTTACTGGCCTTTACAGTGAAATGCCAAGAATACAAAGATTGATTTGGTTTTGTCTGGGAATAGAGTTTATTTTAAAGATGCTAACAAATTCAAGTAGTGGCTGAGTATAGTTTCTATAATATAAAATTTCAAACAGCCAGTTACTGTTCTTCCATCCCTTTGAAGGGGCCCAAACTAAACAATTCCACATTCATTACAAAAGACCTCTGTAGAGTACCTTATTATGCATCATTTAAAAAGAGTAGAAGAACACAAATCCAGGAATCCTTTGGAATTTCAGATTGTATAAATAGCCCTTCAGTGAATGACAGCTTAAGCTGTGCTATGCAAAAAGCATGGCAGAGACAATAAATTATTTGAACTGAGTTGGTTTTTCCATATTATTCTAACCCTTGAGCATCATAGGGACAATTTCCCTTTGCTATATTTCTATACCAAAGTCCAAGGGTAATATTTAGAGTGATTTCCCACGAGCTCTTGTGATGATCTGCATTATTAAAAATGATTATTTCCAACCGGAGGCCATATCTGCCAGCAGTAAGGCAGGCGGGGAGCATTGTGTGAGCTCTGGGCTCCAAAAACTCTGCTGTAGATCCGTGGACAAAGTGCCAGCCACTTTTTTTTTTCACCTGACTGGAGGCTTTGGGTATGGTTTTGCTTTGTGTCTGCAATCCATTTTAACAAAGTAGTTTCTGTTTTATTTAAAACCAGGACAACACAGAAGATGTGACTTTTGAGAATGGTTGTTTTACCAAGGGCTGCTGGCAAACTTTAAACAATTCAGGATTATATTCCATCTTGATTTTTCTGGCCAAGGAAATGTAACAAGTGGTAGGATGGCAGGTAGACTCACAGCCTTTGCTTGGAGTAAAAACCCACAACTGAAATGTGAAGCTAAATGCAGTTTAATAAACATTAGGTAATACCAATCATTGCTCACATCTTTGCTGTGCCACTGATACACTTATTTATCCAAGGCTTTTCCTGGAACATTTTTAACCTGAAATACTTTTATCCTATAAATGTACATGGCAGGAAACTTCTGAAGCTGAGAGGAGGGAGGTAGAGGAAGTTTCCTACATAACCTTACTAAGAACTTGAAATTCAGAGTAATAACACCCTGATACCAAATGGACCTGCCACTATTTTTTAGCCAATTGCTAATTTCAACGTGAAATATAACTCCCTTCACCCTTTCATAAAGAATGTAAGTGTGTTTAGTATATTACTTTGAATCTTTATGGGATTTCAGCTTGGGATAGGGAAGCAGCAGCCCACTGGCATTTCACTTAAAAACGGTATCTCTTCCCCAAACCACAAGTTCTCACAGCCCAGCCATGCATCCCACACTGGTTAGCATCTTTTCCACACCACTGGGCTCCAGTTCTAACCTCACTGCCACAGGTTCTTCATGCTACGTTGTCAGCAAACCTCAGTTTGCTCAACAAAGAAATTCTTATAACAGGTGTTCAAAAATTAACAATGAAGATAATGTCTTCAGAAGAACAGGAAGTAGAACAGCACGAATTCTAGTCACATCTCAGAGATTATTCACTACAAAGAAGACTATTTCACAGAGAAGGTAATAAAAATTGGAATAGGGCAGAAGGCAAAACTCAAGGGCAGCAAAGTTGAAACTGTTACAACTAAAATGATAGCCCAGGGCTGGGGTTTTAGCTCAGTGGCAGTGTAAGCACCTTCCTGGCAAGTGTGAGGTCATCAGTTCGATCTCTGGTACCAAAATAAATAAATAAATAAATAAACAAACAAACAAATAAATAAATAAATAAAGTGAAGCCAACATGGTCCTTTGACTTGCATTTTCTGTTACATGGCATAAGGGTATATTAAGAAGTCCGGGGAGATACTTAAACAAGCTCTCTAAAGGATATCTTGATGTTTTCCAGCTACTAGCATTTCAGGAGATACATTTGACCTCCTTAAATTAGCACTCCTAATTGATGCATACACTTCTCTAGTTGTGGACCTTATAGGAAACCCACTTCATATTCAGAACACAAATATAGGTCTGTTTTACAAAAAGCAAAATTCATGAGTGTTGAATGCAACCTATGTCATTTTGAGAAAAAATAAAGCAATTTATAGAGAGAGACACATATTACCACAAACGATTTCTTGATAAATATTTCAAGCTATAGTATACTCATATTTCTCCTTTCTTCTCTCTTTTTCTCTATTTCTCTATGTCCCTTCTTCCAAATCTCCCTCCTTTCCATCTAGATCCTGAGTCACAATAAGTTGTACTATTTGTGGTAATCAATAGTATTTATTGAAAAATTCACTTTAAATTTCCAAATATTAATGATTCACTCCAAAATTCCTGACAGTTTCATCGCCCACATTTCCATCTCCCCCAGTGAAAATGAAACGGCCTGCTATAGAAATGGTCAGTAATCTACGTGTAAGTACGCCTAGGCTTGCAAAGGATAGCAGCCATGGTCCACAGAGGCTTTGAGTGTTGTCTTTTCTTTAAAACTTACACTGAGGGTGAATGAGACCAAAGAGGAAAGATTTGGACAGAGGAGCAACGAGTTGCTTTTGTTTTGGCTTGCTTTATTGTTGCTGGGAACAAAAGAGAAAGAAGAAAGTCAAAGTTGGATAGCCATCCAAAGATGATTGCTTAAAATATCTTCCTTCAAAACATAAACCAAAATAAAAAACAAAATCCTTCCTTCCCTTATCTATTTCTATCAAGCAGTGGGAAGCTGTCAGCTTCTCCTTGAAATTAACCTTATTTTGCATTGTCAACCACATAGAAGTTCTATTTAGACACCATCCCATGCATAATTACTGTTACTTAAGAGAAAATCATGGAGGGTAGAGCAGTAAATGGAGTCAAATGGGAAACAATAGATTACAAGAAAGGTGAACTACATACCAGACTGCAGAAGCTGTAGTTTTATTTACACATGGCAACTAAAGCTTTCTGAAAATTTAAATAAAAAGAATTTCATAGAATTTTGGAGCTATAAATTAACTTGAAGGGGGTAAAATATGACTATTGCCTTTTTGTGCTACATGAAGAAACTGAAACACAAAGGGATGAAGAGTACGTCTATGTATTCAATGGAAGACATATTGAAAACAAGCAAAATAAAGTAGAGATAGCACTACTATCACACTAAAAATTTTATCTATTTCACATGTGCAAAATGAAGAAAAATGCAAGAAAAAAAAAACCCTCAGCATTCTGGTCTCTAAATGATGGCCTTTTTTTTTTCAATTGAGAAATTGCCATCTCTTATTTCCTGATGCTTTTAACATTTCTTTTTGTATCTGAAATTTCTAGCAAACTTAAGTGCTATGCTTTCTTTTTAATTAATTGCCAGGAAACCTTGGGCAAATTACTCAACCTGTTGTGAAAATCAGATGAGGTATTTTATGTAAAACTACTTAGCCTAGCATCTGGTATATAATCAGTACAGTGTTCACTGTTGTTATTAGCAGTAAGCATATTTTTAAGTGAACAGAGCAAGAAGAAAAAGGTCATCTATATCAGAGAACATGTAGGATTCGGCTAAAAGCGCCAGTTCACTGTAAGCAACAGCTGGTCTCTTTATAGAGCTCAGAGTACAGATTACACACACACACAAAAATATATATATAGGAAGAGGAAAAGGGTAAAACCTTTCAAAGTTCACCAGTTGTAGCCTACAGCATTTCACTCAAGCTCATTAGGAAGTTTACATTTATAATATAATCTCTTTGAAACAAATTTTTTTTAGAAAGGGATCTTGTAAATTAGAACTTTCCCAGGGGGTTAACCTAATACAAGTTGTTCCAGAGGTGGAATTCCTTCTGAGCAAATATCTCAAAGCAGGAGAAAAATGTTTCTCTATGATGGAAGTGTACTGGTTTATGTAATTAGCCTTGAATATCGGAATACCAGAGGGTAGCGTTAGCAATTAATAATACCCTTGCCTTTAGAACTGCACTAAGCACAAGAAAGACATTTAAACTACATAAAAGAATTGTGCAAATTAGCAGTACATTGTCTCAGTCCAGCTGTTGTAAAGTATTACCATATGGCTTTATAGTACACCTTTATTTTACCTTGGAGATTAAAAACCCTTTAAAAATACTATTTCATAAGGTTGTTCTGGGCTACACAGAAACTATCAGTGGGGAAAGTGGCTAACGTACGAAGGTTAGAGTTTACACTCTTACCTTTTCCAAAACCTCGCCTAGCCAAGATTCCTACAAATGAAGTCACATGTCAAGTAAAGTCATTCAAAAGTGAATTAAATTCAGCTTCCAAGCAACAATGTATGCAGGGATATGAGCTGTGGAAAAGACTTATGTAGGGAATCGGGGCATGGGGCAGCTTCAGGGGTTTCTTTAAATCAACTTGACATGAAATTAGAGCCTTTAACTAAGACAGACTGAGAGTCATCTCCTTCAGTGACCAGCATGTCGCCTGGCATTGAATACACACTTGTATATGATAGACACTCAATGCATACATTTTAAAAGTCATTAGAATAGTCTCATACTTGCTATTAAAATCCATAGGTGCAATACTATCCAGGAAGACTGGTGATGGAAAGTGTTAGATCTAAGATACAGCCTTTGCAAAAATCCCACTGCTAAGAGAGGTAAACAGATTGAAGCCAGTAAGGTAAATGAACAATGAGAGTTGAGGTTTCCTAAGTAGCTATGCAGGTGGAAAACTTGACATTCCAACATGATCAAGACAGCTTTTTAAGTGATTATTAAAAATTCATTTAAAACCAATTCTCATTTGTTTTTAAAAAGACACATATGCCCAGACATTTTACTTTAAGGCACAAATAAATATATTTCTAGCTACATACTGCTAATGTGGAATGATGCTTCTTTCACTGTGCAACACAGATTCCCCAACTTTTTCTGTAAAAGACTATATAGTAAATAATCTAAGTTCTGAAGGCCATGGTGGGCCTCTGATGAACCTTCCTTTCTCCTCATTCTCTTCCTTCTTTACCTTAGTTTGCTTGTTTCTTTCCCCTCTTTTGTTTGTAACACTAAAAACATGAGACTCATTCTCTGTGCATGGATTTTACAACTCCAGGACGTGGGCATTTTAGACATAAGCCATAGTTGCCCACTTCCAGATGCAGGCTCCCACACAGCACCCTGCTGTCTTCCTCACACGTACAGGTAACGGATCAACTGTACATTCTAATATGCTTTTCGTTTAACTCTAAATTTAAATGTAAATAAATTATGTAACAACAAATGCAAGGTACTATACATATTAAATTTTAAGACTTTAAAATTTTTTCTGAATCTATTACAGTTTTCTCACTCATGCCTTATATTATACTGTTTTATTATAGCTACTCTCTACAGTGTTTCCAAAACATTAAACTTTACTTTCCCAGAAACAACTCTGTTGCTTTTTATCTTTCATATCTCATCAGTTTGACTAATAGTCAATTGAATTACAATAACCACACAAAAAATAATAAACCAGGTTGTAAAACCCTTGTCTCTTGAAATCAATTCAGTCATGGAAGTAGTGTGGCCTTTTACTTGGGAACCTTTTGCACAGCCTGGGCTTTGAAAAGTGTGTTTTAGAAAGGGACTAGAGAGCACCTACAATCCTGTGTATCAGCATGAGTGCAGATTGATCCAGAAAGTCTATATGGAATTGTTTTGGATTATGCCAAGAACTTCATATATATTAAATGGTTAGGGAGTAGTGTCCCTTGGTAGAATAAAAATTGCTGCATATACATTATATATATAACATATATATGTTATTATATATATTATATATGTATATATAAATATGTATATATGTGTATATATATACTATACGTATATGTGTATTTATACATATGTAATTGTATATATGTATATTACACAATGTACATTGTATATATGTATTTATACATACATATATACATATATAAATTGTCCATATACAACATACTTAATCCATACCAAGAAATTTATATATATATATTATTCAATCCTCACCATAACTGTATTAAAGACATTGGTACAAGTATTAACCTTTTCTGATGTTTAGTATACATATGGCCTTGTCCAAGTTTCTTAGTTTTCTCATCACTTAGTAGAGTAATATCATCTACCTAATGCACATTTTATCATTTATTAAACATTTATTAAATGCTACATCAGTAAGACACTGGTGTTATAGCAGTAACAAGACCAGTAGTTTTCAAATGTTGTCACTGGCCCAGCAGCACCAATAGCCTGGGAACTTGTTAGATGTGTGCATCCTTGAGTCCCAACCAGACTGTCCCAGTGAGACACTCTGGGATTGGCCCTTAGCTGTCCATTTCAACCAGCCCTCCATATGGCTTTGATGCAGGCTAAAGTGTGAGACTCACTGATGTGAAAGGTAAGATCTTGTCCTCTTGCTGCTTACATTTTTAATGGACTATTACGAGCATTTTTGTAGTTAAACATGTATAACCACTTAGAATTCTTCTACATACAAGCTTAGTAGTTACTAAATATTGGCATTACCATGTCTACTACTAGTGTGGTAGTTGACAGTGAATAATACTCTAGAAATACATAAATAACTTTAGAATACTAGAATACTCTGGAAACATAAATAACTTTTTCGGTATTTATGAGTACAGAATAACATTGCTCCTAAGTAGATGACTCAAAATAAATTAAAACAAGTAGTTTGGTAAATTATAGAGAAGAAAATTTAAGAGTGAAGGATCAGAGTGAGACAGATGACACGAATGATGTCCATAAGCCCTGCACCTAAGAGGAGATTGCATGCTCTAGGTGAAGTGTGACTCCCTGAACTGTCGCTGTGTGGGAATATAAACACAGCAGTGCCAGAGGATGTAATTTTTTTAAATGATGCTTAAAGTCTGGAATTTTGGATCAAAGGTCCTGGTTTTTAAATATTTAAGCAATTCAAATTGTAGATACAATGAAACATTTCTTCAGGCCACACCTGGGCCTTGGCTTTCAATTCACAACAATTGGATTCACCTTTTCCTTTTCATTTTACCTGCCCAAAAATGAGGACCTGAAAAACACAAAGACTAACTGAAGATCTCATTATTCAACAAGAACAGCACCAGAGTTTTTTGTTCCCTTTCACTCTGCAAGGCCTGGCCTGGCTTTCTTCCCATTCTGAAGGACATGCACCTAAACTGCCGAATCGCACAGGTTGTAGTAAGGACCAGAGATGATACCAAATGAAAGAAATTCCTTACAAGATAGAATTTAGTGAGCATACGTTATGTGACATTCCAGTTGAATCAGAGCTTTTCAAAGACTCAATGTTTCAAATATCCGGATTCACAGGCAGGTAACTTGTCTGTTTTGTGCATTTAATATGCTAACCTGGTCTGATTCTTAGAAAGGAATTCCAATTTTGTTGAAGAAAATATGCATTGCTTCCTATTGTCTTTGAAAGTTTTTGCCCATCTTTATTCCTTTCCCTTTGTCTCTCATGGTTCAGACTTAAAATTTCAAAACTATAAGAATTTTGATTTGTAAATATCATTTCCATGCAATTGAGAGGAGGCCACTTCATTTGCACGAAAAGAACTGAAAGTCGAGCAGATTTGCACAAAGCCAGGTTCCATATGAGGCACCTCACCCTGCACCCAAAATGGCATTTCCAGGCCCCAAGTGAAGTTAAAGTTAGCCATACTATACACCATCATTCAAACTTGTTTAGACTTTTTCTTTTGATTCATGCCTTTGCTGCATTTTGTACATCCTCCTGACCATTCTTAGCAGCTGTAACAACACTTGTGGTATTACCAGTAATTTGCAACTTATCAAACATGATTGAACCTTGTTCTTTTGTATAAACGAAACAGAACTCTTTGGTTGGCTTTCTTTATACTTTGGACATAGTGTAAAGGAAATGGAGACTATATTTGCATGCCAGACAATGAAACATAACACACAGTGTATACATGCCTTTGACACTGTAATTACTAGCTGTTGTTTAGATTCTATGTATGGTCACTGGCTTTGGCTGTGTTGAAATCAGCTGTATCAACATTTAATCAAAGTCTTATAGATTTTGCTTGTATATTTTTCTAACGTCAAAATAGAAATGCTGGAACTAAAAAATAGCTTGGAAGAAATGGAAACACGTATGTGATACATTGCAAAGTTAATGAACATTTGCGGCACAGTAAATGAAGTTTTTCTGATTTGGTCAGTAATAAAATCAAACATCACATGGAGCCCATTTAAAATTATGATTATTTCTCTAGCATTTCAGCAGCTTCTAATTAATTTTGTTTCAGTTTACATTCAAAATAACCCCTTTCACAATATATTTTATAAGAGGTATTTTATGATGTACAGTGAAATATTAAAAAGGAAGTAATTGTAGGATTTCTTTTTCCTCTGAAGAAACATAATGGATAACTCTTGGAAATTCTGTGTTGAATATACAAATGGTACCCCAATTATTTAATGCCATATAAAATGAACATCATAACGTACAGTATTACCTTTGTTCTGAAGCGCAAGATACATTTCTGTAGTAGATGTAGACATGGATTATCTAAAGCTTAATGTTCAATATTCTTTTCTTGGTGATGATGGTTGGGGAGAGGAGGAAATGATAGTTTTCACTGTCAAATCCAGGCCTACAATTGTATGCTTTTTCAGAAAGCTTCTAGGATAACATTTTCCCCCATCTTTTGTCTCCAAGACTTGTATTCTTTCTTAATTACACAGAGATCCCCATAAAATTTGACATGGTAATATCCACCTGTAACAAATGTATAAATGTATTGGTTGACTTATTTACGACATGATGCTATATCCAGCATTTTCTTTTATATATACAGAAGCATAAGATTCTTTTTTAGCATAGGGCTCTAATAATACTTTATCATATACCTATAGTATAAATGCAATGCATGTTAGATATTTATTCATTCAATAATTACTATGTACCTATGCTATGTGAAGCATTTGAAGAGTTACTATAGGAAACATAAAGGTATCTAAAACAGAAGTCTGTCTTCCATGAATTTATAATATCAAGATAAATAGTAATTATACAGAATAGAAATCAAGTCACACAGAATATAATAGTATATTATTAAAGTTCAGAAATAGAAATCACTCCCAGTCATAATGATCAGGGATGTCTTTATGGACAATATCAGTGGGGAATAGATGTGTATGGGAAATTTGAATTAAAGAAACCAACACTAATGTACTCTCAAGGAAACAGGGTTATGAAACTGAATTTCAGGAGATTGGGCCCATGTGATCAGAGAAATAGTTTTAAATTAGATGCCTATGTGGTAGAAGAAGCACAAAACCAAAATGAGAAACCATTGCAATGATTTAAGACAGAAACCAAGGGAGAATAGGCAGGTGGTTGAGGAGAGGAACATAGGATAATTCCAGGGGATAGTGTAGAATTAACAAAGCAAGTTAAGATGACGAATTTGACTTAAATTTCTTTTTTTTTTTTACTTAAATTTCAAGCTTTTGAGATTGGAAGAATTATGGATGATTATTAGAAATAAGAAAACTGGACTGGAGAGATAGGTAAGAATTTCCCATGAGGGCATATGAAGTTTTCAATTGGGGGAAGCAAGCTGAAATGCTCAGCACACACTCAGGGTAAAGTACAAATTTACAAAATAGTGGTTCTTTACTGAGGCAATTGTTAAAAGGTCCTAAGGAGTCAGGAATAGAAAATAGTATAAAAGGTCCAGGAATGTTTGTTGCTGGAAACTGTTAGAGGAATAAACAGGGGACTTTTCTGTAGTTCAGATAGGAGATTTTCAAGGACAGCTTGACTTCCAAACCACTACCCTTTTTTAAAGAACATGGGAAGAGTGTGGAAAAAATGTTTTCAAAAATACGAAATTATTGTCAATTGTTATAGATTCACTTACAGGCAGATTTGCTTAGATTCATAGACAGAAATCAACACAAGATCTAATAGTGGAAAAACAAATACCAAAAATATAATGACAGACATTTGGAGGAGAATTGCAGAAAAAAGCGCTAGGAGGAAGATTTTAAAAAATTTTTCCATTAATATACCTACAGTTTCTCCATTTTAGAGGAGTATCTTAAACATCAAAAACAACCATAAGCTAAAATATGCTTGATGAAGAATTATGTATGAGTCTAATAATGAATGAGCCAATGCCTCTAAGAGGAATTTTAACACATAAAACACAATTACATACAAAGCTAGTTACATAATTACCCTTTATGATTATCGCTTACATAACAAAGTAACACAAAAGGCAACTATTCTAGGTAGGATGTTCTCTACCTTCAAAATTAGGTGAATAGTTCTTTAAAGCAGCCCTTGAGACTCTGGGTAAGATTTAGCAGAATAACTCAAGGATGAGTCAAAAGTACTTTAATTGTAAAGGTATTGGCATGTGGCATGATGGACACAGGACTAACTAAAAGAAATATAACTGTACTGTAGAATGAAAAGAACAAATCTAGATAGACAGATGGTACAGAGAAATACTTGGTAAAGTGTCTTTGAATATAAGAAATAGAGGAACTAAGGAGCATTCCTGAAGTCTCACATTTGGAGAGAGTCTATTACTTAACACTGATGCAAGACTGAAGGAAAACATAATGAGGTAGAAAATTTGGAAATGGATATAGAAGTTACATAATTATGTGTACATGTGTACATAAAGGTGGGTTTTAGGGTTCAAGATTAATGTAAATCTGCATAAAACTAAGAAATCCACTGTGCATTGACTTGAAAATATCAAATCCCTTCTACGTTTTAAAATAGTGACTTTTATATTTAACTTAATATAATTCTATGCTCAGTGTAAAGCATAACTAGATTTTGTACTTTACACCATATGTACACACACGCACATATATATATATATATATATATATATATATATAATTCATAATATGTTACTTAAACAAAAAGCCACTATGTAGGTTGACTTTGCAGTGTTCTTTTTTGCTGTCAAGCTCCTCAAATAAGAAAGCAGTTCAACAGAAATTCCAGCTTATTATGCAATCTCAATTTTTGAATCAGGGTTTCCTGTTTGTCATTGTTTGCTGAAGTTTACCAGTAGTCTCTAAATACAACTATATAATTTTTTTTCCTTTTAGTATGGGGATTGAACTCACAACCTCGTGCTTATCATGCAGGTGTTTATGCTGCTGAGCTAAATCCCCAGCCCTAAATATATAAATTTAAATGAATTACATTTATGTATTAATCCTACCAATGAAAAATAAATGCCTAGATTTTATAACGGCAGAAGTTAGTAACAAGTGTACAACTGCTACTGTGGAAGCTGTAGGAGACATCATCAGTCAATAGGTTAAAGAGTTGGCATTTGAGGTAAATGGAGTGGCTGGCCATTGAGTCTCTTTGGGAGAACATTTAAAACATGAGGTTTTTTTTTTTTTAACTTTCAAGGACATTTCAAAAGCTATCTTTGTTTTCTGAAAGTGGGAAATGATTTTTTCAAATCTACAGTGCTCCCTTGTAAGAGCTAACCTCTCTCAAAGAGGATTTCTCTGTGGGATACATTTAAATCAGAATACTTGAGATGTGACAGAAGTTGCCCTGGCCAAAGCAATTGCAAGACAGACACAAAATTGTACTGGTGACTGCTACTCCGAGACATAAGAAGACATTTTGTGATGATCCTTGTAGTGTTTTTGAATTTTGATAAATATCAACACTATATTTTTTTAATCTCATTGAGATGGGGGAGGGAAAATAACAAATAACTCCATATCACACTTTGAGGAAAGACAGCATTAAGCTGAAATTGCTTTAGCCAGAGCCTATTAGTCAGAGTTTAAGCCTTCAGTTTTATTCTCATGTTAGACAAATCAGACCTCACTTAGTCTAAGACCATTCAATACATAGTATTGATGCTTACCATGTGCCTGGGACAGGAGATAGGATATAAAGAAAACACAGAAATCCTTGCTATCACTGAAGTTTTATTATATTAGTCAGGATAAGCAAGTAGAAATTATTTGTGTAGAGTTCATTAGTACTGCAGAGAATATCATATCAAGGAAGAGAGATGAGGGAGGCAGGGTAGCAGGGAAGCAACTGAGACCTGAAGGGAATGAAAGGAGCCTTGGAAAGATCTGGGGAGCAGTGCCTGTGAACAGAAGTGAAAGTACAGAGGGCATAAGACATATATGCCTGCCGGGTTCATGAAAAGGTAAAGAGGCAGAAGCTGTCAAAACTCAGAGAAATAATGTATAGCTCTTTATGATCTCTTGGAATCACACTGATTTGTGCTCATTTTGAAATGGAGAACTATTGAAGAAGGTATATGGAGTGACAGTGTATTCTAATGAAATATCCATCTTTTGTTAGTGCATTGAAATATTACATGGTGATGAGTTTGGTATGTGCAATTAGCATATCTTAATCAATGTTAATCCTATTACCATCCCTCCTTTAATTTCTCCCTCCTGCTCATCCTGTTCACCATCTCTAAAAGTCCATTCCTGCTTGCCTCCTCTCTCTCTCCTGCATTTTATTTCTTTATTTATTAATTTGTGTATGCTTAAGTCACTCATATTATAGAAACAATACAATATTTACCTTTCTGAGTCTGGCTAATTTCACTTAGCACAATGGTCTCTAGCTCCATCCACTTTCCTGTAGATAAAATGAGTTAATTTTCTATGGTAGACAAGTATTGCACTGTGTGTATATACCACATTTTCTTTACCTTTTCAAGTGTGACAGCCATCTAGGCTCTTTCCAGAGCTTAGCTCTTAGGGATGTATGTATCACTGTAGTATTTGGGGGAGGAAGATATGCTCAAGAGTGGTAAAGCTGGATCAAATGCTACTTCTATGTTTAGTCATTCAAGGAATGCCCATCCTGGTTTCCATAGTTACTGCACAATTTTACATTCTCACCAATAATGGAGGCATGTTCTTTTTTTTTTAAATCTTCATCAGCATTCATAGTTTTATATATATTTTGATGATGGTTATTATGACTAGGGTGAGATGAAATTTCATTGTAGTATTAATTTGCATTACTCTGATGACTAGAGATACTATTTTTCTTTCTTTCTTTTTCTTTTTCTTTCTTTCTTTTTCTTTCTTTCTTTCTTTTTCTTTCTCTCTCTCTCTCTCTCTCTCTCTCTCTCTCTTTCTTTTTTTGCCACCTGAACTTCTTCTTTTGAGAAGTATCCATTCAGTTCATTTACCCATTTTTTATTGGTTTTATTATTTTATGGGGGTTAATTTGTAAGTTCTTCATATATGTTAGATACTAGTCCTCTATCAGAAGAGTAGCTTGTAAAGATTTTTCTGCTGTCCAATGAGTTGTTTATTTTGCAGTGCATAAATGTTTCTAATTTGATGTAGTACCTTCTGTTGAGTTTTAAATATTATTTCCTGTGCAGTAAACAAGTTTAGGCTGGAGACACAAATCTTAATAGCAGAGCTTATAATATGTGATTCTACAAGCAATGATTTGCCAAAGGATTGACCAAAGAAGAAGATTGCTGTTTGAAGTTCAAAGAAATGAGAGGAAATTAGCAAAAGGAGTGAGGAAAAAGTAGCTGTAGCTAGAGTAATAGAAAAGGTAAAGAAAGTGTGGTTTAGGTAAGGAAAGTGTGGTTTGAGACACCAAGAAATGTATCATGAAAGAAATTCTTATCTGTGTCGTGTGTCCTTGATAAGAATCAGTATTAAGGATGACCATCAGGATTTTTAATGGGATGGTTCTGGTGGTCTAGATAAAAGCAATTTCAGGAGTAGTAGAAGAATGAAACCTTGGCAGGAGCCAAATAAAGAATGAAAGAAGGGAGCTGGAGACTAAGTAAAAAAGAAGTTTGCTATTAATGAGAAGAAATAAAAGAAAGCTTATAGAAGGACATACCAAGAAAATTTCTAATAGAAGAAATATAAGAATCTAGGAGTGTAAGAATTCAGACAGTTTAGGTAAATAATTGCTGTGTTCATTAAAGGTCAGGTGTCTTTAGTGATCATAAAATTAACATGCTACTATATTTTCCCATTTCCCTAGCCAAATTCAATCACCTGGTTGGGTACATTAGTAAAACTGACATTTAAACCAAGCATTAAGTGCTCAAGTGGTTGAAAACATTGACTGCACTTTTATTTTTACTGTCAGGATAAAGTTATATTAATGAAATCTTTTTAATGATCAATAGTGGTGTATTACTGCTTACTCTGTGCTCTAATTTCCTTTTGTTATATGCCATACATGTATTTGCCTAAGCAGGCTCATTGAAATTGTTTCACAGTAGCATGTCTTTAAATCAGGATACATAAGAAATTTTTCCTGTAATCCATAGGAAATAGGCTTTGTGGGCTATATGGTCCCTGTCAAAACTGGAAAGCCATAGATTTTTGTAGCAGTTATGAACTCTGCTACTATAGTCAAAATCAGCCAGAAACAACATGTGAATGAATGAGTGCAGCTCCTTCTAATAAGAATTTATTCATAAAAATGAATACCAGGCAAAAATCACAGGCTTCAACATTACCAGCCTCTGCTTTAAAGTAATATAGTGTACTTTGCTTAAAACAGGTTGGTGTGTATTCAATAGCCATTAATTTAATATTTGTATAAAATTAAAATGTATGTGAGCATCTATAGCTATGTCTGACAAGCACTAAAACATGCCTTCTCAGTAGAAGTGTGGTCAGAATCCTTGACATTCAGGAGCAATTTGTAGCTCTGCAGTGCCAGAATTAGCATAGAACTTTACCAGAAATATAGATCATAGACGGGGTGCTTTGACTGATGAAATCAGAGACTGCATTTTAGAAAGAGCACTCTGTGAGCTTTTCCTTTTTTTTAATTGATACGTGTTTACAGTACATAGTGGTTACATTCATTGTGAGGACTTGGTACACCTTCATGGAATTTCCTAATTCTTTTTGTTTAATTCCCTCTCTTCTCTTCCCCTCCCTCGCCATCCTTGCATCTCTTGAACCACTTTATACATATGTATTATATATCATATATTTTATACGTTTG